>JBBGZY010003869.1:0-22884 GCA_037952925.1 Lithobates clamitans | reverse complement strand
TTTTTTTTAGAGATATGTTGTTTACAAGTTAAAATCAATTTTTTCTCTTGCCAGAAAACTACTTAGAACCCACATATATATATAAAAAAAAAAAAAAAAATATATATATATATATATATATATATATATATATATATATATATATTATATATATATATATATATGTATATATAATTTTTTTTTTAGGAGCCCCCCCCCCCACAGGGTCAGCAGCCAGTGGTGTGACGGTGTTTGATGTGGTTTGGGAATACTAAATGGGTCAGCAATAAATGAATAACTGGTCAGACAAGTAGGCATTCCTGAAGAGATTCTCTCCTGTACTTCCAAATCAGTGTGTAGATCGGTAAACACCGCCTGCATTGTACTGTGGACAAGACGCCACTGCAAGCAAAGTACCTGTACATCACTGCCTACTTCCACTCATGCCCCGCCCCCCCACTGTGATTGTACACAGCAAGAGCCTGTCAGCAAGTCCCAGCCAATGATTCACGTCTGGGACCTGCTGATCAGCTGTGTCCAATCACAGACTCAGTTTAGACGGGCTGACTCCTGGAACAACAGGGGCAGTGTGCTGAAAGGTATAACGGGGTTGGCAGTGGGCTTCAACTACCTCCTGTCTGCCGTATATTAAAAATTACGGTGGGCAGGACCCCCTCTCGTCATATGATGCTGCCCCAGTGTCACCTCTCTTGCGCATCTGCGGGGACACGCAGAGCGGCGATCGATTTTGCGCCATGTTCCTAGGACAAAGCGCGACCACGATCTCGGGAAAGAGCCGACGACGCGACTCTTTACCTATGTGATCGGCTGTGTCCAATCACAACTGGTCACATGTAAACACAGAAGTACCGTTTAGGCTCTCCTCGCTGAGTGTGAGGTGAGGAGAGCCGATCAGTGGTAGCTCCTCGCAGGGGAGACCTGTACAGCTAATCAGGGCACTGATCATCAGTGACCCCCCCAGCAGAGCCCGTCACCGACAACCCCCCAGCAGAGCCCGTCACCGACAACCCCCCAGCAGAGCCCGTCACCGACAACCCCCCAGCAGAGCCCGTCACCGACAACCCCCAGAAGAGCCCGTCACCGACAACCCCCAGCAGAGCCCGTCACCGACAACCCCCCAGCAGAGACCGTCACCGACAACCCCCCAGCAGAGACCGTCACCGACAACCCCCCAGCAGAGACCGTCACCGACAACCCCCCAGCAGAGACCGTCACCGACAACCCCCCAGCAGAGACCGTCACCGACAACCCCCCAGCAGAGACCGTCACCGACAACCCCCCAGCAGAGACCGTCACCGACAACCCCCCAGCAGAGACCGTCACCGACAACCCCCCAGCAGAGACCGTCACCGACAACCCCCCAGCAGAGACCGTCACCGACAACCCCCAGCAGAGACCGTCACCGACAACCCCCCAGCAGAGACCGTCACCGACAACCCCCCAGCAGAGCCCGTCACCGACAACCCCCCAGCAGAGCCCGTCACCGACAACCCCCCAGCAGAGCCCGTCACCGACAACCCCCCAGCAGAGCCCGTCACCGACAACCCCCCAGCAGAGACCGTCACCGACAACCCCCCAGCAGAGACCGTCACCGACAACCCCCCAGCAGAGACCGTCACCGACAACCCCCCAGCAGAGACCGTCACCGACAACCCCCCAGCAGAGACCGTCACCGACAACCCCCCAGCAGAGACCGTCACCGACAACCCCCCAGCAGAGACCGTCACCGACAACCCCCCAGCAGAGACCGTCACCGACAACCCCCCAGCAGAGACCGACAACCCCCCAGCAGAGACCGTCACCGACAACCCCCCAGCAGAGACCGTCACCGACAACCCCCCAGCAGAGCCCGTCACCGACAACCCCCCAGCAGAGCCCGTCACCGACAACCCCCCAGCAGAGCCCGTCACCGACAACCCCCCAGCAGAGCCCGTCACCGACAACCCCCCAGCAGAGCCCGTCACCGACAACCCCCCAGCAGAGACCGTCACCGACAACCCCCCAGCAGAGACCGTCACCGACAACCCCCCAGCAGAGACCGTCACCGACAACCCCCCAGCAGAGACCGTCACCGACAACCCCCCAGCAGAGACCATCAGTGCAGAACATTAGTGCCACTTCATCAGTGCCCATCAGTGAAGGAGAAAAGAAAATTACTTATTTACAAAATTTACTGACATTAGCTAAGAAAAAAAACTTTTTTTTTTTCCCCTTCAAACATTTCAGCCTTTTTTCATTTTCTTTAGCAAAAAAAAAAAAAATCCAGTGGGGGATAAAACACCACCAAAAGAAAGCTCTATTTGTGTGAAAAAAAAAGTCATATGTTTACAGTGTTACATGACCGCGCAATTGTCATTCAAAGTGTAACAGCGCTGAAAGCTGAAAATTGGCGCCTGGGCAGCAAGGGGGGGGGAGGGGAGGGGGGTGAAAGTGTCCGGTATTGAAGCAGTTAAAAGAGAATGTCACTTGAATGCCCTGAATTGTAAAGCATGAAAACATCGGAAATAACCTACCTTGTCGATGAATAAGGCCGCCGTGTAGGATCCGTGCAACAACGCATTTCTGCTGCGAATTCAACTTGAGAGTGATACCCTGCAAATAGGAGATACCAAAGATTAGTGTGTTTTTTTTAATCTCCCAAAAGGTTTTTTATTTTAATTTTTTTAGAACTGCCATTTTTTTTTAGAACTGCCATTTTTATTTAACAACTGCCATTTTTTTTTTTTTTAGAACTGCCAATTTTTTTTTTTTTGGTTTTCAAATTCGTAAAAATCTGTCAACTAAAAAGGACATGTCTCTATAAGTCACAAGTGCCCGAGAGACTTCCAGTTACAAACGATGAAGATTCGCCCGTCATCGTGCACTCATTCATGTTCCTTCCAATACAGGTCACTCTGTCATCCAGGAATTTCATCACACAAAGAGCCTAAACACCTCCTAACGGCTGGGAGGGGATGATTAATAGCTCCAGAAAGTGTGCAGTTGGGGGTTTCCGGCAATAAAATAACATTCCAATTCTTGTGCAATACTGAGAGTTTACGTTTCACAAGTGTGACCTTGACTAGAAAAGACACAGCAACTGAAGATCATTGGACTCTCTGCTGATTTAGACTGTATTCACACCCGAGACACTTGGAATGCATTTCCTTTAAGGGCTCATTCACATGGGCAAAAAAAAAAAAAAAATGACTGCGTCAGATGCTCACAATTTTGCATCGATCTAAACACAGCACTATAATAATCAATGAGCGCCCGTGCACACCGCTGCCCCTATCTGTGACTATGTGCGCTGCACTTAGCTGCACAGTATAAAAAAGTAGGCCAGCTCTGCATCCAGGGCTGCAGATTTTTCACGCGCGAACGCACATTAAACGTGTAGCCATTCGTTTGAACGAAAGAAGAAATTGTATACATCTTAAAAAACAAAAAACACAAGTACTTTAAGATGCCTATTTTCTACTGGATCTTCCACCAGCTAGAAAATAGGCATTTGCCCATGTGAACGGACCCCAAAGACTTCAACACTCAACATCAAGATTCCTAAAGTATACAAATTGTGTCTGTTCACGCCTGAGCAACACAACGCTTGAAGCTGGAAAAAAAGCAGTGCCAGCGTTTCCAACGCACTGTGTCACTTGCACACACACGTGACTTCTTCAGGGAAGGCAAGAAAGCAAGTGACGCAACGCATTGGGGGCGGAGTCGGGTGACGTCCAGAGCCTGGAGCTAAATACAGAAGAAGTTTGTATTTCATAATGTTGTGTGAAAGTCTGACTCTTATTTAAATGTGAATGTGTTTTTATGCAAAAAAAAAAAAAAACGTGCTCTGTCCTGATGCTCATCTCGCACTCGGTAGGACACCAGCAAGGACTTTCATTTAAAGGGCACCTGTCATTTCAGATCCATCATGACAGCGCCTGTTAGCGGGCATCCCCTCACCTGCTGCGGCCACGTCCCTCACCTTTGTTGCGTCACCGCCGCATCACCAGCCGTCCCATTAAAGTGAATGGAACTGTTGGTGAGTCAACTGCGGGGGTCAGAGGAGGAGCCGCCGCGGGACAGAAATGACAGGTGCTCTTTAAAAATTCTGGATTTAAATCAGATCCACCCTGGTAGTAGGCTTGAACACACTATTGTTTCCTATCCGATTTCTTGCCTCTTCTCCTCCTAGTAACCAGCTTTCCATTAACTAGAACAAAAGTGCTCAAGCCTGAAAATACCGGAGGTGGGGGAGGGGGGGGATGGGGCTGAAGCAGGCCATGGTGACAATCAGCATAGATCAATAGAGTTATGTAGGTAATGTTCTCGCTATTTTTTTTTTTTTTAAGATAACATAATCCCGGCGTTTTTGAAGGTGGGGAATGTGAGTGTTTTTATGTTCTATTAATGGCAGCTAAATCCAAGTCTGGTGAACAGGATGATGTACGATTGTACGCAGATCAAGAAAATAAGTTGGCAGAGATGATTTTTAACTGTTTGCACATCCCTCTTGGTCTATATCCGTGGACTGCAAACTGCGGCTCTTGGACCAGATGTGGTCCTTTCCTCTGCCTTGATCCAGCCTCCAGCCCTTGGGACTAGTTCTCCCACAGGCGCCAACTACGGGGGGGGGGGGGGTCGACGCTCCTCCCACAAGGGCGCCAACTACGGGGGGGGGGGGCGCCGCTCCTCCTACAGGCGACAGCTACTGGGGGGCCGTTCCTCCCACAGGCGACAGCTACGGGGGGGGGGGGGGGGGGGGGCGCCGCTCCTCCCACAGGCGACAGCTACGGGGGGGGGCGCCGCTCCTCCCACAGGCGACAGCTACAGGGGGGGCGTCGCCCCTCCCACAGGCGACAGCTACAGGGGGGGCGTCGCCCCTCCCACAGGCGACAGCTACAGGGGAGGCGCCGCCCCTCCCACAGGCGACAGCTACAGGGGGGGGGGAGCCGCTCCTCCCACAGGCGACAGCTACAGGGGGGGGCGCCGCTCCTCCCACAGGCGACAGCTACAGGGGGGGGGCGCGCCGCTCGCACCGCTCCGCCCACAGGCGACAACTACGGAGGGCGCCGCTCCTCCCACAGGCGACAACTACGGGGGGCGCCGCTCCTCCCACAGGCGACAACTACGGGGGGCGCCGCTCCTCCCACAGGCGACAACTACGGGGGGCGCCGCTCCTCTCACAGGCGACAACTACGGGGCGCCGCTCCTCCCACAGGGGCCAACAACGGGGCGCCGCGACTCCCACAGGGGCCAACAACGGGGCGCCGCGACTCCCACAGGGGCCAACAACGGGGCGCCGCGACTCCCACAGGGGCCAACAACGGGGCGCCGCGACTCCCACAGGGGCCAACAACGGGGCGCCGTTCCTCCCACAGGGGCCAACAACGGGGCGCCGTTCCTCCCACAGGGGCCAACAACGTAGCTGTCGCCTGTGGGAGGAGCGGCACCCCCCCGTAGCTGTCGCCTGTGGGAGGAGCGGCGCCCCCGTTGTTGGCCCCTGTGGGAGGAGCGCCGCCCCCGTTGTTGGCCCCTGTGGGAGGAGCGCCGCCCCCGTTGTTGGCCCCTGTGGGAGGAGCGCCGCCCCCGTTGCTGGCCCCTGTGGGAGGAGCGCCGCCCCCGTTGCTGGCCCCTGTGGGAGGAGCGCCGCCCCGTTGTTGGCCCCTGTGGGAGGAGCGCCGCCCCGTTGTTGGCCCCTGTGGGAGGAGCGGCACCCCCCCGTAGCTGTCGCCTGTGGGAGGAGTGGCACCCCCCCGTAGCTGTCGCCCTACGGGGGGGGGAGCCGCTCCTCCCACAGGCGACAGCTACGGGGGGGGGCGCCGCTCCTCCCACAGGCGACAGCTATGGGGGGGGCGCCGCTCCTCCCACAGGCGACAGCTACGGGGGGGGGCGCCGCTCCTCCCACAGGCGACACCTACGGGGGGGGGGGCGCCGCTCCTCCCACAGGCGACAGCTGCGGGGGGGGCGCCGCTCCTCCCACAGGCGACAGCTGCGGGGGGGGCGCCGCTCCTCCCACAGGCGACAGCTGCGGGGGGGGCGCAGCTCCTCCCAAAGGCGACAGCTGCGGGGGGGGCGCCGCTCCTCCCACAGGCGACAGCTGCGGGGGGGGCGCCGCTCCTCCCACAGGCGACAGCTGCGGGGGGGGCGCCGCTCCTCCCACAGGCGACAGCTGCGGGGGGGGCGCCGCTCCTCCCACAGGCGACAGCTGCGGGGGGGCGCCGCTCCTCCCACAGGCGACATCTGCGGGGGGGCGCCGCTCCTCCCACAGGCGACAGCTGCGGGGGGGCGCCGCTCCTCCCACAGGCGACAGCTACGGGGGGGGGCGCCGCTCCTCCCACAGGCGACAGCTACTGGGGGGGGCGCCGCTCCTCCCACAGGCGACAGCTACTGGGGGCGCTGGTTCGCCATCACTGGTTTAGGGTTAAATCCCACCAAAAGGTGCTTTCTAAATAGGACTCACCAGGCTGCATGGCTTTGGCACTGACTGTCCAGTACTGGTGTTCTGGGGTCAAATCCCACCTAAATCATCCTTCCCGGGCGGCATGTGCCTCCTATAAACCAAACATTCTTGGTAGGACAATCAGCTTCCATCCAACCCTACCGAACACCTTTGGAATTAATTGGTTTAGGGCAGTGATGGCGAACCTTGGCACCCCAGATGTTTTGGAACTACATTTCCCATGATGCTCATGCACTCTGCAGTGTAGTTGAGCATCATGGGAAATGTAGTTCCAAAACATTTGGGGTGCCAAGGTTCGCCATCACTGGTTTAGGGTTTTAGGGTCAAATCCCACCAAAAGGTGCTTTCTAAATAGGCCTCACCAGGCTGCATGGCTTTGGCACTGACTGTCCAGTACTAGGGTTCTGGGGTTCCAACTAAATCACCCTTCCCAGGCTGCATGTACCTCCTATAAACCAAACATTCTTGGTAGGACAATCAGCTTCCATCCACAAGTGTCTGCATGGCTGCGGTAGGGACTTTGGCAAATAAGATGATTTTGTTAAAGGATTTGTATGTGAAGGGTTCAGAGTTCTTTGTTGAAGAAGGAGCATAGTGCATTGTATGAACATAAAAAAAATAAGAACAAGAATGCTGACGAGGTAAAAG
The DNA here is from genome assembly GCA_037952925.1 of Lithobates clamitans. Classification (NCBI taxonomy): domain Eukaryota; kingdom Metazoa; phylum Chordata; class Amphibia; order Anura; family Ranidae; genus Lithobates; species Lithobates clamitans. The sequence goes on along the minus strand of JBBGZY010003869.1, from coordinate 15,797 downwards.
ATAAAAGACTGCTGAGCAGCACTATCTGGGCTTCAGACCAACTAATCAGCAACTTCAGCACTTCACTTTCTGTTATTGCACAACACCGGGGCTGTTCATGCGCCAAAATCCTCACGTCCCCCCAGAAGGAGAGTCTTCTATGTCACAACTTCTATGAAGAGACGAAACAGTCCGGTGTCCCCGTTTTACGTAGACAGATCACAAATAGCAAAAGGATCACATGTATGGCTTTAATCGCATTCACCTCTGCCTATAAATACTGTCTACAACCCACAGTACATTAGCATGGTGGCCGGCGCTATTAACACCCCGACCTCCACCCTTCACATCCCTCACATCCTCCATGGTGCCCCCTCCACCCTTCAGACCCCTCACATCCTCCATGGTGCCCCCTCCACCCTTCAGACCCCTCACATCCTCCATGGTGCCCCCTCCACCCTTCAGACCCCTCACATCCTCCATGGTGCCCCCTCCACCCTTCAGACCCCTCACATCCTCCATGGTGCCCCCTCCACCCTTCAGACCCCTCACATCCTCCATGGTGCCCCCTCCACCCTTCAGACCCCTCACATCCTCCATGGTGTCCCCTCCACCCTTCAGACCCCTCACATCCTCCATGGTGCCCCCTCCACCCTTCAGACCGCTCACATCCTCCATGGTGCCCCCTCCACCCTTCAGACCGCTCACATCCTCCATGGTGCCCCCTCCACCCTTCAGACCGCTCACATCCTCCATGGTGCCCCTCCACCCTTCAGACCCCTCACATCCTCCATGGTGCTCCCTCCACCCTTCAGACCCCTCACATCCTCCATGGTGCCCCCTCCACCCTTCAGACCGCTCACATCCTCCATGGTGCCCCCTCCACCCTTCAGACCGCTCACATCCTCCATGGTGCCCCCTCCACCCTTCAGACCCCTCACATCCTCCATGGTGCTCCCTCCACCCTTCAGACCCCTCACATCCTCCATGGTGCCCCCTTCAGACGCCCCACATTCTCCATGGTGCCCCTCCACCCTTCAGGCCCCTCACATCCTCCATGGTGCCCCCCCACTTTCCAGACCCCCCACATCCTCCATACCTCTCATATCCTCCATGGGGCTCCACCACCCATCACATCCTCCACCCTTCAGACCCTTCCATGGTGCTCCTTCACCCTTCAGACCCCTCACATCCTCCATGGTGCTCCTCCACATCCTCCATGGTGCCCCCTCCACCCTTCACATCCTCCATGGTGCTCCTCCAGCCTTTAGATCCCTCACATCCTCCATGGTGCACCCTTCACATCCTCCATGGTGCCCCCTCCACCCTTCAGACCCCTCACATCCTCCATGGTGCCCCCTCCACCCTTCAGACCCCTCACATCCTCCATGGTGCCCCCTCCACCCTTCAGACCCCTCACATCCTCCATGGTGCCCCCTCCACTCTTCAGACCCCTCACATCCTCCATGGTGCCCCCTCCACCCTTCAGACCCCTCACATCCTCCATGGTGCCCCCTCCACCCTTCAGACCCCTCACATCCTCCATGGTGCCCCCTCCACCCTTCAGACCCCTCACATCCTCCATGGTGCCCCCTCCACCCTTCAGACCCCTCACATCCTCCATGGTGCCCCCTCCACCCTTCAGACCCCTCACATCCTCCATGGTGCCCCCTCCACCCTTCAGACCCCTCACATCCTCCATGGTGCCCCCTCCACCCTTCAGACCCCTCACATCCTCCATGGTGCCCCCTCCACCCTTCAGACCCCTCACATCCTCCATGGTGCCCCCTCCACCCTTCAGACCTCACATCCTCCATGGTGCCCCCTCCACCCTTCAGACCCCTCACATCCTCCATGGTGCCCCCTCCACCCTTCAGACCCCTCACATCCTCCATGGTGCCCCCTCCACCCTTCAGACCCCTCACATCCTCCATGGTGCCCCCTCCACCCTTCAGACCCCTCACATCCTCCATGGTGCCCCCTCCACCCTTCAGACCCCTCACATCCTCCATGGTGCCCCCTCCACCCTTCAGACCCCTCACATCCTCCATGGTGCCCCCTCCACCCTTCAGACCCCTCACATCCTCCATGGTGCCCCACTCCACCCTTCAGACCCCTCACATCCTCCATGGTGCCCCACTCCACCCTTCAGACCCCTCACATCCTCCATGGTGCCCCCTCCACCCTTCAGACCCCTCACATCCTCCATGGTGCCCCCTCCACCCTTCACATCCTCCATGGTGCTCCTCCAGCCTTTAGACCCCTCACATCCTCCATGGTGCCCCCTCCACTCTTCAGACCCCTCACATCCTCCATGGTGCCCCCTCCACCCTTCAGACCCCTCACATCCTCCATGGTGCCCCCTCCACCCTTCACATCCCTCACATCCTCCATGGTGCCTCCTCCACCCTTCAGACCCCTCACATCCTCCATGGTGCCCCCTCCACCCTTCACATCCCTCACATCCTCCATGGTGCCCCCTCCACCCTTCAGACCCCTCACATCCTCCATGGTGCCCCCTCCACCCTTCAGACCCCTCACATCCTCCATGGTGCCCCCTCCACCCTTCAGACCCCTCACATCCTCCATGGTGCCCCCTCCACCCTTCAGACCCCTCACATCCTCTATGGTGCCCCCTCCACCCTTCAGACCCCTCACATCCTCCATGGTGCCCCCTCCACCCTTCAGACCCCTCACATCCTCCATGGTGCCCCCTCCACCCTTCAGACCCCTCACATCCTCCATGGTGCCCCCTCCACCCTTCACATCCTCCATGGTGCTCTTCCAGCCTTTAGACCCCTCACATCCTCCATGGTGCCCCCTCCACTCTTCAGACCCCTCACATCCTCCATGGTGCCCCCTCCACCCTTCAGACCCCTCACATCCTCCATGGTGCCCCCTCCACTCTTCAGACCCCTCACATCCTCCATGGTGCCCCCTTCAGACCCCTCACATCCTCCATGGTGCCGCCTCCACCCTTCACATCCCTCACATCCTCCATGGTGCCCCCTCCACCCTTCAGACCCCTCACATCCTCCATGGTGCCCCCTCCACCCTTCAGACCCCTCACATCCTCCATGGTGCCCCCTCCACCCTTCAGACCCCTCACATCCTCCATGGTGCCCCCTCCACCCTTCAGACCCCTCACATCCTCCATGGTGCCCCCTCCACCCTTCAGACCCCTCACATCCTCCATGGTGCCCCCTCCACCCTTCAGACCCCTCACATCCTCCATGGTGCCCCCTCCACCCTTCAGACCGCTCACATCCTCCATGGTGCCCCCTCCACCCTTCAGACCCCTCACATCCTCCATGGTGCCCCCTCCACTCTTCAGACCCCTCACATCCTCCATGGTGCCCCCTTCAGACCCCTCACATCCTCCATGGTGCCGCCTCCACCCTTCACATCCCTCACATCCTCCATGGTGCCCCCTCCACCCTTCAGACCCCTCACATCCTCCATAGTGCCCCCTCCACCCTTCAGACCCCTCACATCCTCCATGGTGCCCCCTCCACCCTTCAGACCCCTCACATCCTCCATGGTGCCCCCTCCACCCTTCAGACCCCTCACATCCTCCATGGTGCCCCCTCCACCCTTCAGACCGCTCACATCCTCCATGGTGCCCCCTCCACCCTTTAGACCCCTCACATCCTCCATGGTGCCCCTCCACCCTTCAGACCCCTCACATCCTCCATGGTGCTCCCTCCACCCTTCAGACCCCTCACATCCTCCATGGTGCCCCCTCCACCCTTCAGACCGCTCACATCCTCCATGGTGCCCCCTCCACCCTTTAGACCCCTCACATCCTCCATGGTGCCCCTCCACCCTTCAGACCCCTCACATCCTCCATGGTGCTCCCTCCACCCTTCAGACCCCTCACATCCTCCATGGTGCCCCCTTCAGACGCCCCACATTCTCCATGGTGCCCCTCCACCCTTCAGGCCCCTCACATCCTCCATGGTGTCCCCCCACCCTCCAGACCCCCCACATCCTCCATGGTGCTCCTCAACCCTCCAGACCTCTCATATCCTCCATGGGGCTCCTCCACCCATCACATCCTCCACCCTTCAGACCCCTCCATGGTGCTCCTTCACCCTTCAGACCCCTCACATCCTCCATGGTGCTCCTCCACCCTTCACATCCTCCATGGTGCTCCTCCAGCCTTTAGATCCCTCACATCCTCCATGGTGCCCCCTCCACCCTTCAGACCCCTCACATCCTCCATGGTGCCCCCTCCACCCTTCACATCCTCCATGGTGCCCCCTCCACCCTTCAGACCCCTCACATCCTCCATGGTGCCCCCTTCACCCTTCAGACTCCTCACATCCTCCATGGTGCTCCTCCACCCTCCAGACCCCTCACATCCTCCATGATGCCCCTCCACCCTTCAGACCCCCACATCCTCCATGGTGCCCCCTCCACCCTTCAGACCTCTCACATCCTCCATGATGCCCCTCCACCCTTCAGACCCCTCCACACCATCCATGGTGCCCCCCTGGTCACTCACCATGGGCTCCTCGGTGTTCCTCTGGAACTGGACCAGTCTGGCCTTCCTCCTCTCCTCCGGACATCCATTGGTGGGGAGACATTCCTCGGCGAGAGCCCCGGAGGAGGGCGACAGAGGCTGAGGAGAGGAAGACATGGAGGAGGTCAGATATACACAGAGAGGAGGCTATACACCCGGTACACCCCTCCCCCACAGACCTTCACCCCGGTACACTCCTCCCCCAAAGACCTTCACCCCCGGTACACCCCTCCCCCAAAGACCTTCACCCCCGGTACACCCCTCCCCCACAGACCTTCACCCCGGTACACTCCTCCCCCAAAGACCTTCACCCCCGGTACACCCCTCCCCCAAAGACCTTCACCCCGCTACACCCCTCCCCCACAGACCTTCACCCCGGTACACCCCTCCCCCACAGACCTTCACCCCGGTACACCCCTCCCCCACAGACCTTCATCCCGCTACACCCCTCCACCACAGACCTTCACCCCGGTACACCCCTCCCCCGGTACACCCCTCCACCATAGACCTTCACCCTCTCCCCTCTCTCTCACCGGAGGAGGCGGCTTGCTCTGCAGTAATGTCTCCAGGTAGAGATCGGACAGAGCGCGCTCAAACTTCACCGTCATGTCTGTCCTCCGATCTCCCGACACACAATGAGCTGAGTCAGGGGAACCTCCTCCCCGCCCCCCACACAGGGGAGGACCCACCGACCGGCTATCACCTCCTCACAGGCCGGTCACTGCGGAGAGGAGACAACACACTGGACGGGCTGAGGGGGGGCGTGCTCCCGGGTCACATGACCGCCGCTGATAGAGGTCACGTGATCCGGAGAGGACCCGCTACGTTATTCTGTCCGTGTCATGTGACCGAGCTACGGGGGGACAGGGGGCGGGGCTAAGGGCTGTCATGGCTCTGAGGGGACACTTGTTTACAACCTGTCATAGAGAAATAAAGGTCTCCATAGAGATCTGTGATCAATATATAATAAAGGTGTCCATAGAGATCTGTGATCAATATATAATAAAGGTGTCCATAGAGATCTGTGATCAATATATAATAAAGGTCTCCATAGAGATCTGTGATCAATATATAATAAAGGTGCCATTATGAGAGGTTCCCACCATCCCTGTGTGAGTTCCCAGGTCTGTACACCCGCTGTGCCCATTATGAGGGGTTCCCACCATCCCTGTGCTGAGTTCCCAGGTCTGTACACCCGATGTGCCCATTATGAGGGGTTCCCACCATCCCTGTGCTGAGTTCCCGGGTCTGTACACCCGCTGTGCCCATTATGAGGGGTTCTCACCATTCCTGTGCTGAGTTCCCGGGTCTGGACACCCGCTGTGCCCATTATGAGAGGTTCTCACCATCCCTGTGCTGAGTTCCCGGGTCTGTACACCCGCTGTGCCCATTATGAGGGGCTCCCACCATCCCTGTGCTGAGTTCCCGGGTCTGGACACCCGCTGTGCCCATTATGAGGGGTTCCCACCATACCTGTGCTGAGTTCCCGGGTCTGTACACCCGCTGTGCCCATTATGAGGGGTTCCCACCATCCCTGTGCTGAGTTCCCGGGTCTGTACACCCGCTGTGCCCATTATGAGGGGTTCCCACCATACCTGTGCTGAGTTCCCGGGTCTGTACACCCGCTGTGCCCATTATGAGAGGTTCTCACCATCCCTGTGCTGAGTTCCCAGGTCTGTACACCCACTGTGCCCATTATGAGGGGTTCCCACCATCCCTGTGCTGAGCTCCCAGGTCTGGAAACCCGCTGTGCCCATTATGAGGGGTTCCCACCATACCTGTGCTGAGTTCCCGGGTCTGTACACCCGCTGTGCCCATTATGAGAGGTTCTCACCATCCCTGTGCTGAGTTCCCGGGTCTGTACACCCACTGTGCCCATTATGAGGGGTTCCCACCATCCCTGTGCTGAGCTCCCAGGTCTGGACACCCGCAGTGCCCATTATGAGGGGTTCTCACCATCCCTGTGCTGAGTTCCCGGGTCTGTACACCTGCTGTGCCCATTATGAGGGGTTCCCACCATCCCTGTGCTGAGTTCCCGGGTCTGTACACCCGCTGTGCCCATTATGAGGGGTTCCCACCATCCCTGTGCTGAGTTCACAGGCCTGTACACCCGCTGTGCCCTTTACGAGGGGTTCCCACCATCCCTGTGCTGAGTTCCCAGGTCTGGACACCCGCTGTGCCCATTATGAGAGGTTCTCACCATCCCTGTGCTGAGTTCCCGGGTCTGTACACCCGCTGTGCCCATTATGAGGGGTTCCCACCATCCCTGTGCTGAGTTCCCGGGTCTGTACACCCGCTGTGCCCATTATGAGGGGTTCCCACCATCCCTGTGCTGAGTTCCCGGGTCTGTACACCCGCTGTGCCATTATGAGGGGTTCCCACCATACCTGTGCTGAGTTCCCGGGTCTGTACACCCGCTGTGCCCATTATGAGGGGTTCCCACCATCCCTGTGCTGAGTTCCCGGGTCTGTATACCCACTGTGCCCATTATGAGAGGTTCTCACCATCCCTGTGCTTAGTTCCCAGGTCTGGACACCCACTGTGCCCATTATGAGGGGTTCCCACCATCCCTGTGCTGAGTTCCCAGGTCTGTACACCCACTGTGCCCATTATGAGGGGTTCCCACCATCCCTGTGCTTAGTTCCCAGGTCTGGACACCCACTGTGCCCATTATGAGGGGTTCCCACTATCCCTTTGCTTAGTTCCCGGGGCTGCACACCTGCTGTGCCCATTATGAGGGGTTCCCACCATCCCTGTGCTGAGTTCCCGGGTCTGTACACCCGCTGTGCCCATTATGAGGGGTTCCCACCATCCCTGTGCTGAGTTCCCAGGTCTGGACACCCGCTGTGCCCATTATGAGGGGTTCCCACCATCCCTGTGCTGAGTTCCCAGGTCTGGACACCCGCAGTGCCCATTATGAGGGGTTCCCACCATCCCTGTGCTGAGTTCCCAGGTCTGGACACCCGCAGTGCCCATTATGAGGGGTTCCCACCATCCCTGTGCTGAGTTCACAGGTCTGGACACCCGCTGTGCCCATTATGAGGGGTTCCCACCATCCCTGTGCTGAGTTCCCGGGTCTGTACACCCGCTGTGCCCATTATGAGGGGTTCCCACCATCCCTGTGCTGAGTTCCCAGGTCTGGACACCCGCAGTGCCCATTATGAGGGGTTCTCACCATCCCTGTGCTGAGTTCCCGGGTCTGTACACCCGCAGTGCCCATTATGAGGGGTTCCCACCATCCCTGTGCTGAGTTCACAGGTCTGGACACCCGCTGTGCCCATTATGAGGGGTTCCCACCATCCCTGTGCTGAGTTCCCGGGTCTGTACACCCGCTGTTCCCATTATGAGGGGTTCCCACCATCCCTGTGCTGAGTTCCCGGGTCTGGACACCCGCTGTGCCCATTATGAGGGGTTCCCACCATCCCTGTGCTGAGTTCCCGGGTCTGTACACCTGATGTGCCCATTATGAGGGGTTCCCACCATCCCTGTGCTGAGCTCCCAGGTCTGGACACCCGCATTGCCCATTATGAGGGGTTCCCACCATCCCTGTGCTGAGTTCCCGGGTCTGGACACCCGCTGTGCCCATTATGAGGGGTTCCCAGTGATGCAGCAACACAGAGACTGGGTGTCAGTCAGGGACAACGTTATTGGCCGCTCCTGGTTCCTAGTCTGAAGTCCACCACCAGCTATCACAGTCAGAGTGTCAGACATGTCTATGAACTAAGTCCAAGCAACCACTCTTCCCTTCCTTCTAGCAGCAGCCAGCAGTTGTTTCAGCAGTGAGTGCCCAGTTTAAAGTCCACTGCGGGCAAACCCATCACACCTTCCCATCCCATATCGCAGGTGCAAGTGATTCAATCACCGCCGGTGCTTACTGGTCCGGCCAAGATTTGGAGAAGAGGCGCCGCTCAGGCCTTACGTTCCATCCAGTGCCAGGGGGAAACCAGAAGTGACACCGCGGAAGGCACTGCCCGCTTCCCAGGGGCTGCGCCAATCAAACCCCACAGGCAGAATTATTCTAGAATTGGGAAGTGTTCGGGTCGCATTGCATTGCGTCCCGAGGACTCCCCAAAGAAAGCCAATGAAGCCGCAATCAAAGACGCCACGCTTCCCATAGACAGCTGTGTGTCCGGCCCCCAGTACACACTTATAGGGCCACTTCTTTTGTGAATAGCTTGGGGGGGAGGGGGTGCGGTGCCCCTGTGCCACCTATGGACGGGCCACCACTGCCTCCCACTGATACCGATAATGGGGCACTAATCCTCCCACTGATACCAATGATGGGGCACAATCCACCCACTGACACCAATGATGTGGCACTATGTCTCCCACTGAGACTAATGATGGGGCACTATTCCTCCCACTGATACCGATGGGACCCCCCCCCCCCACTGACACCAATGATGGGGAACAATTCCTCCCACTGATACCAATGATGGGGCACCATTCCCTCCATTGATACCAATGATGGGGCTCCATTCCCTCCATTGATACCAATGATGGGGCACTATTCCTCCCACCGACACCAATGATGGGGCACTATTCCTCCCACCGACACCAATGATGGGGCACTATTCCTCCCACCGACACCAATGATGGTGGATTGTTTACTCCCACAGACACTGGGACATTTTATACTCCCATTGGCCATAGTCCGGCCCGTTAAAGTCTGAAGGACAGTAAACAAGCCCTTTTTTTTTCGAAAGTTTGGAGACCCCCGCTCTAGCTGTCAGCTGCTACATCTTCATGGGAGCTTGTTCTTTTGAAAATCAATAGATTTACTGGCCGCATCACTAGGTGAAAATGAAAGAAAGACAGACCTTATAAAGAAAACTAATGCAGCCATCAAATCTAAGAAACAGTAAGCTGTAATATACTGCAATCAATTGCGTTTTGGTTTAATATTGATTTAGGGAATTGATACAACCAGTACCTGTGCAGGCTTTTTTAGTGTTAACAAAATATGCTTTTCTAGTTTAATCTGAAGCTATATATATATACACAGTATCTCACAAAAGTGAGTACACCCCTCACATCTTTGTAAATCTTTTCTTCTATCTTTTCATGTGACAACACTGAAGAAATGACACTTTGCTACAATGTAAAGTAGTGAGTGTACAGCTTGTATAACAGTGTAAATTTGCTGTCCCCTCAAAATAACTCAACACACAGCCATTAATGTCTAAACCGCTGGCAACAAAAGTCAGTACACCCCTAAGTGAAAATGTCCAAATTGGGGCCCAAAGTGTCAATATTTTGTGTGGCCACCATTATTTTCCAGCACTGCCTTAACCCTCTTGGGCATGGAGGTCACCAGAGCTTCACAGGTTGTCACTGGAGTCCTCTTCCCCTCCTCCATGATGACATCACGGAGCTGGTGGATGTTAGAGACCTTGCGCTCCTCCACCTTCCGTTTGAGGATGTCCCACAGATGATCAATAGGGTTTAGGTCTGGAGACATGCTTGGCCAGTCCATCACCTTTACTCTCAGCTTCTATAGCAAGGCAGTGGTCGTCTTGGAGGTGTGTTTGGGGTCGTTATCATGTTGGAATACTGCCCTGCGGTCCCAGTCTCTGAAGGGAGGGGATCATGCTCTGCTTCAGTATATCACAGTACATGTTGGTATTCATGGTTCCCTCAATGATCTGTAGCCCCCCAGTGCCGGCAGCACTCATGCAGCCCCAGACCATGACACTCCCACCACCATGCTTGACTGTAGACAAGACACACTTGTCTTTGTCCTCCTCACCTGGTTGCCCCCACACACGCTTGTCACCATCTGAACCAAATAAGTTTATCTTGGTCTCATCAGACCACAGGACATGGTTCCAGTAATCCATGTCCTTAGTCTGCTTGTCTTCAGGAAACTGTTTACGGACTTTCTTGTGCATCATCTTTAGAAGAGGCTTCCTTCTGGGACGACAGCCATGCAGACCAATTTGATGCAGTGTGCGGCGTATGGTCTGAGCAATGACAGGCTGACCCCCCACCCCTACAACCTCTGCAGCAATGCTGGCACCACTCATACGTCTATTTCCCAAAGACAACCTCTGGATATGACGCTGAGCACGTGACCTCAACTTCTTTGGTCGACCATGGCGAGGCCTGTTCTGAATGGAACCTGTCCTGTTATACCGCTGTATGGTCTTGGCCACCGTGCTGCAGCTCAGTTTCAGGGTCTTGGCAATCTTCTTATAGCCTAGGCCACCTTTATGTAGAGCAACAATTCTTTTTTCAGATCCTCAGAGAGTTCTTTGCCATGTGGTGATGTTGAACTTCCAGTGACCAGTATGTGAGAGTGATAACACCAAATTTACCACACCTGCTCCCCATTCACACCTGAGACCTTGTAACACTAACGAGTCACATGACACCGGGGAGGGAAAATGGCTAATTGGGCCCAATTTGGACATTTTTGCTTTTGTTGCCAGCAGTTTAGACATTAATGGCTGTGTGTTGAGTTATTTTGAGGGGACAGAAAATTTACACTGTTATACAAGCTGTACAGTGTAATTTCTTCATTTTGTAACATATTTACAAAAATGTGAGGAGTGTACTCACTTTCGTGAGATACTGTGTGTAAAATTATATATATATATATATATATATATATATATAAAAAAATTTTTTTTTTAACACCGGCCAAACATTCTAAAGTGACTTCCTGCTAGGCAAGTTTTCTGCCCAATGTAGCATTACAGATGCTTGCCAAAAATCGAATTTCCTGCTGAAGTGGAAAGTTCCCCGGCCAGGTCATGTGACCACAGCACTCAGCATACAGCTGTAGGAAGTGGGGGAAGTGTGAGAGTTCCAATTCAATCAGCAGAGTAACGGAACCCACAATGACGTTATCTATACAAAGGGCTGGGGGGGGGGGTATTTTGGTAAGTTACACAAAGAGCTCATTTACATTGGCGTTTCCCTGTGAAGAGCGATCCATGGTGGATCACTTTACAAAAAAAAAAAAGAAAAGGACATTTGACAAGTGGTGAGGAGGGCTCCTCAGCCTCTTTTAACCCCAAGAGCCCGCAGCACCACCCTGGTGACTTTAAAGACACTCCAAGACAAAGTACAAATGCCATCTGTCTTACCTTTGCATCTTAAGGTGGGGGAGGGGGCTGTAAAAATACAGCTCAACCACCCCCCCCCCCCCCTTTAAACAAGTGTAAACACTAGCTGGCTATACACTAGGAGATTAGAATTTGAAATGTTTTGTTTTTTAAGAACATTCGATCTACTAATTGGTTGTGGGGGTCAAATCGATGTTGGTTTTTAGCCAGGAGGACGACAGAAATGTATTGTTTTTTTTTTTTAATTTTTGAACAAACAAATATTTCTAAAAGAGTGGATGTGGTTTTCGTTTGGTAAAGTCCATTAAGCTTAACATTTTAATATTAAAAGCAAATGAAAAATGAACGGCTTTCAAATGGACATTCGTTAAGTCGTTGAGAGTACCAAGAATCTTTCTATAATTATTTGTTCGAAAATCTACTACTGCATACCCAGCTTAAGGCTCTGTTTCCACCACTGCGATTTGTTGTGCGACTTGACACATGACAAGTCAAAACCCATGTCATTTCAATGGTTCGCAGCAACGCCACAAAAGGTTTTTGAACTACTTTGTTTCCGACTTTCGGTGCGACTTGTTCTCACCGGTCACAAAAAAGAAAAAAAAAAAAAACCCCAATAAGTGAATATTGAATTGGTTTGCGCAAAAGTTATAGCGTCTACAAACTATGAGATTTTTATTTATTAATGTATTTTTTACTAGTAAAGGCGGAGATCGGCGACTTATAGCAGGACTGCTGGTTTGGTTTGCGCAAAAGTTATAGCGTCTACAGACTATGGGATACCCACCACGCACAGTGGTGGGTTCAGGACTAGCAGCCCCTTCAAAGCCCGAGTGTTTAATTTGAACTTCTCGTGTATTTGTATACCAAACTTTATCATTTGTAGGGTTGCACTGATACCACTTTAAGACCGACGGGGCACCAGGCTGCCGGCTTGTGTTTATATTGTAATCAGCTGTGATTGGACACAGCTGATCACGTAGTAAACACTCCAAAGACATGCTGGTAGGTTAATTGGCTTCTGTCTAAATTGTCCCTAGTATGTATGAATGTGAGTTAGGGACCTTAGATTGTAAGCTCCTTGAGGGTAGGAACTGATGTGAATGTACAATGTATATGTAAAGCGCTGCGTAAATTGACAGCGCTATATAAGTACCTTAAATAAATAAAATAAATAGCAGCCACGATTGGCTCTTTACTCCCGTTCTTTGATCAGCTGTATCCTCAGGACAGGGCAATCACAGAGCGCGCCGCAAGAATGATCATAGGAGGACATACGACACATGTCAATGTGCGACTGCGCTGTAGCTGTCATTCGGCTATAGCAGTGTTTCTCAACTCCAGCCCTCAAGGCGCACCAACAGGTCATGTTTTCAGGACTTCCACTATTTTGCACAGGTGATTTGATCAGTTTCACTGCCTTAGTAATTACAACAGCCCAGCCGTTTCATCTGAGGGAAATCCTTGAAACATGACCTGTTGGTGCGCCTTGAAGATTGGAGTTGAGAAACACTGGGCAATAGCATGCTTAGGAACTGGTTAAAAATAAAAAATAAAATTCAGACACCTTTAACAAGCATAAATATTTTATTCTGAAGCATAAAACGCAAGTGTTTTTATAATAGTACAGTCTACTTTTCGCATCAAAAAAGTTCAATTTTATCCCAACTAAGATGAAGGACCAAATGCAATGTATAAACATTAAAGGGACAAAATTGGAAGTAGTTTAAAAGGTCAAATCGTCATTTTCATGTTTAAATCTACAAAGAATTCACATAACGAGAGAGAGAGAGAGAGAGAGAGAGAGAGAGAGAGAGAGAGAGAGAGAGAGAGAGAGAGAGAGAGAGAGAGAGAGAGAGAGAGAGAGAGAGAGAGAGAGAGGTGGAGAGAGAGGGAGGGGTGGAGAGAGAGGGAGGGGTGGAGAGAGAGGGAGGGGTGGAGAGAGAGGGAGGGGTGGATAGAGAGGGAGGGGTGGATAGAGAGGGAGGGGTGGATAGAGAGAGAGGTGGATAGAGAGAGAGAGGGAGGGGTGGATAGAGAGAGAGAGGGAGGGGTGGAGAGGGAGGGGTGGAGAGAGAGGGAGGGAGGGGTGGAGAGAGAGGGAGGGAGGGGTGGAGAGAGAGGGAGGGAGGGGTGGAGAGAGAGGGAGGGAGGGGTGGAGAGAGAGAGAGGGAGGGGTGGAGAGAGAGGGAGGGAGGGGTGGAGAGAGAGGGAGGGAGGGGTGGGGGGGAGAGGGGTGGGGGGGAGAGGGAGTCAGAACCGATCCAAAAGCAGGACTACCCTATAAAAAACAAACAAAAAAAACAAAAAAACAAAACCAAACAAAAAATAAAAAAGGATGTGGATGATGGTCCGGTCAAGGTAGGAAATCTGAACACAAGGTAACACAACAATCTTCCAAGAGAAGACAATCTCGGTGCAAGCCGAGGGTTAACTTGCAGCGCAATGACTCTCGGATGTGATGTGAAAGTCGCCTGTCCTGGGTGATTAAGGATCAGGAACCCGCTAATCTGAAAAAGTAAAAAAAAAAAAAAAACACGCCCAATGACCTGTGTAATCAAGAACAGCCCCATCAGTCTTCGGGGGCGGGTTGGCTTGTAAAGCTGAACTCCAGTCAAACATAGGCAGGAGCTGCTTTACCCGCCAAAAGGATTTGTATTTTCGTCCATCCATGTCAAGGATTAGCAGCCAGGTAGAGGACAGCACCTGTTATAGACAGCAGGAGAAGGAATACAGCGGTGTCTTCTCTCCACCACAAGCCGCCTGGCTGGACAGTGAAAGAACAGCAGATCATAATAGACATGAGACCTCTGCTCACCCTGCCGTCTCCTTCTATCAGCATGACTGGATCCCGATCCTGCACCTCCCTCTGCCAGGGACTGCAAGAGGCTGACTCCAAGCCAAAATGTTTACAACCGGTGCATCTTTATTAATGAATACCTAGCTGCAGGAATGTGTCAAATCTGCCTGGAGTTCAGCTTTAAGTACTGACCTACATGTATGCAAACATGAGGCTTCAAACTGCTTTCATGGTGGTCAGGTCACTAGCATACCGCTGGATTTCCCAGTCAGCAGCAATTGCATACATGGAAGCCAGGACAATGGGGGGGGGGGGGGGGGGGGTCAGAATACAGATGGGGCTGCACACAAGTACACAGGGTGCACTAGGAGTCGTGTGCACTGCAGTTCACTGGTGTTCTTAAAAACAAAATTATACTGTAAATGGGGGGCTGAGGTGGGGTATCCCCCATAAAGAAACTGTCCTGGAATTAGTGACCTCGGCGTAAAACCTCAACGCATCAGCAGCTGTGTTTAGGACCATCCACGCGTTCCAGCTTCTCAAAGTGTTTCCTTGCATTTCGTATATTTATTAAAGTTGCAGCTGAAGCTGTAAAAGTAAATAGGTGTGAGAAATTTTTTAATACATACATACACAAATATATTATATACACACACACACTATCTCTCTATATAGAGAGATAGTGTGTAAATAAATATTTTATATATCTATCTATCTAGATATATAGAGAGAGAGATAGTATGTATCTCTCTCTATATACACACAAAAACATGCCTCCCTCCCCCTGCCCCCCCCCCCCCCCCCACAGCTAAGCTCACCCTGCTCCTCTCCTCCCCCACACACAGCTCAGCCCCCCCACCCTCCCCCCACCCCCCTTGCAATAATTCAACAGGGCCTGCCCTCTTCCCCATGGCACAACAACTATGCTTGATAGAATAAAAAAAAAAAAAAAAAACAAAAAAAAAAAAAAAAACACACAAACTTACGAATTGAGGGGTCAGACATTACACCATGACATAGGTGTTGGATGTGAAGATATCTATGAAAGCAGCAAAGTTGGAATTCCGGACTTCCATGCTCTGGAAAGAGGCCGCCAGTTTACTGT
This sequence comes from Lithobates clamitans, assembly GCA_037952925.1. Lineage (NCBI taxonomy): Eukaryota > Metazoa > Chordata > Amphibia > Anura > Ranidae > Lithobates > Lithobates clamitans. The sequence goes on along the minus strand of JBBGZY010003869.1, from coordinate 318 downwards.
AAACAAAAAGAAATGAGGAAAAATAAAAAAAAATAAAAAAAGTGCAACAAACTTTACTGTATTGTAATGTAAATGTAAAGCGTTGCGTAAATTGATGGCGCTATACAAAAAGTACCGGAAATAAAATAACCCGGTACTAGCAAGGTGTACCTAATAAAAATGGCCAGTGAGTGTATATTGAGCCTTATTCGTTGAAGATAAACATTGCCTGGGGGTTAGTAAAAACAAAAGAGCTTTGAGATTTTTCTTACCTGCAGCTTAATTTGAACTGTTTTATAATGTTGCTAATCTTCTCAAATCTATGAATGTCCCTCTGTT
>JBBGZY010003868.1:0-41476 GCA_037952925.1 Lithobates clamitans | reverse complement strand
AGTGGGGGTCAGAGAGGGGGGTGAGAGGGAGGAGGAAGAGGGGGGGTGAGAGACAGGGGGATGTAGGTAAGTGGGGGTAAGAGAGGGGTGTGAGAGAAGGGGGGTGGGAGAGAGAGAGGGGGGATGGGAGAGAGGAGGTGAGAGAGAGGGGGATGTAGGTAAGTGGGTGTCAGAGAGAGGGGGGGTGGGAGAGAGGGGGATGTAGGTAAGTGGGTGTCAGAGAGAGGGGGGGTGGGAGAGAGGGGGGATGTAGGTAAGTGGGGGTAAAAGAGGGGGGGTGAGAGAGAGGGGGATGTAGGTAAGTGGGGGTAAGAGAGGGGGGGTGAGAGGGAGGAGGAAGGGGGGGGTGGGAGAGAAGGGGGTGGCAGAGAGAGGGGGTGGGAGAGAGGGGGGGATGGGAGAATGGGGTGGGAGAGAGGAGGTGAGAGAGAGGGGGGTGGGAGAGGGGGGTGAGAGAGAGGGGGATGTAGGTAAGTGGGGGTCAGAGAGGGGGGGTGAGAGGGAGGAGGAAGAGGGGGGGTGAGAGACAGGGGGATGTAGGTAAGTGGGGGTAAGAGAGGGGGGGTGAGAGAAGGGGGGGTGGGAGAGAGAGGGGGTGGGAGAGAGGAGGAAGAGGGGGGGTGAGAGAGAAGGGGATGTAGGTAAGTGGGGGTAAAAGAGGGGAGGTGGGAGAGAGGGGGTGGGAGAGAGGGGGGGTGAGAGAGAAGGGGATGTAGGTAAGTGAGTGTAAGAGAGGGGGGATGGGAGAGAGGGGGGTGGGAGAGAGGGTGGGGGATGTAGGTAAGTGGGGGTAAGAGAGAGGGGTGAGAGAGGGGGGTGGAGAGAGGGGGTGGGAGAGAGGGGGGTGGGAGAGAGGGGGGTGGGAGAGGGGGGTGAGAGAGAGGAAGGAGGAAGAGGGGGGGTGAGAGACAGGGGGATGTAGGTAAGTGGGGGTAAGAGAGGGGGGGTGAGAGGGAGGAGGAAGGGGGGGTGGGAGAGAGGGGGGGTGGGAGAGGGGGGTGAGAGAGAGGAAGGAGGAAGAGGGGGGGTGAGAGACAGGGGGATGTAGGTAAGTGGGGGTAAGAGAGGGGTGTGAGAGAAGGGGGGTGGGAGAGAGAGAGGGGGATGGGAGAGAGGAGGTGAGAGAGAGGGGGATGTAGGTAAGTGGGTGTCAGAGAGAGGGGGGGGTGGGAGAGAGGGGGATGTAGGTAAGTGGGTGTCAGAGAGAGGGGGGGTGGGAGAGAGGGGGATGTAGGTAAGTGGGGGTAAAAGAGGGGGGGTGAGAGAGAGGGGGGATGTAGGTAAGTGGGGGTAAAAGAGGGGGGTGGGAGAGAGGGGGGATGTAGGTAAGTGGGGGTCCACCCTCTGAAAACTTGACTTTATTCCGGTAGTCCTGAAGAACTCGCCATCTACCTAAGTGGTGCCCCCAATCCTGTGGGTAACAAGAACAGCCAGTCCCAGCAGTGGTGATGGGGGGGGGTGCTTGTGGTATGATAATGATGCCTTCATGGGAAGGCTGCCCCACCCCCTCCCTAACCCATGCCCCGCCCCCATGTACACAGATTACAGCAGCAGGTAGAGGGGTCACCTTCCATTGTTGGGGTGCTGGTGACTCTGTGTGTTGGGGAGAGGCCTGGCATGTCTGGACGGGGTCTGTGCTGGGCAACATGCAGGGATGTACGGCTTCTGTATGGTCTGCGCCCCTCCCCCACCGCTGCCCCTCCCCCCACCACTGCCCCCCCTCCCCCCCACCACTGCCTCTGAGGAAGGAGGAAGAAGAAGAGGCACCGCTGACTTCACTGAGCCAGAACCTGAATTTAGGACGGAGAGACTTTCTAGACTAGAACAGATATGAAGTGTTTGTCCAATCTGATCTCCGGGATAATAAATCCATCGGTCATGTGACTTCTTCCGGAATCTTCTCCAGATCTGAGCCGTCATCCAGTGTGAGACTTCCTGTAATAAAGACCGCCCACTGCTGTCCTCCTTCCTTGTGCGGGGAGATTGGTCTTGTCTCCGCCCCCTCCTGTAGTTTTTTGCAGTAGGTGGAGCCTGATGGCCCCTCCCACAACTCTGCTCTCTCCTTGTGCAGGAGGATTGATCTTGTTTACCGATCCGGTGTTCTGTCAAAAGAGCCAACTCGTCAGAATCTCCAATCCCGTCACTTCCGGTGACTCTTCAGAAGCAGTAGTTGCAGATTTGGATGACTTGGCAGCGTATATATTACGGTTCTCTATATAATGAGTGGACATTGCCGTTCCACCCGCTACTAACCAACAACATGGCCGCCTCCAAGGCACAGACTTTTTTACTCTTTGTTCTGTTAAAACAGCCAAGTCTTTGAAATCTGCAGTTGGAGAGTCACCGGAAGTGACGTCATCACAGATTGTGATGAGTTGGCTCTTTTGACAGAACACCGGCAACCAATAAACCACCAAAACCTTCTAATGGTCAGGAAAGTCCTCCATGACCCCTCCCCCTCCCCTCCCCCCTTCCCCTCCCCCTTCCCCCTTCCCCTCCCCCCTTCCCCTCCCCCCTTCCCCTCCCCCCCTTCCCCTCCCCCCTTCCCCTCCCCCCTTCCCCTCCTCCCTTCCCCTCCCCCTTCCCCTCCCCCCCTTCCCCTCCTCCCTTCCCCTCCCCCTCCCCCCCTTCCCCTCCCCCTTCCCCTTCCCCTCCCCCCCTTCCCCTCCCCCTCCCCCCCCCTTCCCCTCCCCCTCCCCTCCCCCCTTCCCCTCCCCCCTTCCCCTCCCCCCCTTCCCCGGCCATGTCTGGTTTTCTCCCATAGACAATCCTGTGAATATCTCTCCCTGATAATCAATATATCATCAATATTCCGCACTATCGATCCTCTGAGCGACTTTCGGTAATTCTTACCATTAATCCACCGCGCTTCTGGATCGTGCACCGAAAATTCCTTACTGAACAGATCGTCCAACGTCACCATCGTGTCCGAGGAATTGGTCACTTCATCTGGAAGAGAAGAGAAGAGTTATGATGGAGGACGGCCATGTTTTCCAATCACCATGCACGCCGATCGATCGGCACACTCCTCAATCACCGCACACCGATCGGCACACACCAATCAATACACTCACTGATCACCACACTCACCGATCGGCACACTCCTCAATCACCACACACACACCGATCGATCGGCACACTCCTCAATCACCACACACACACCGATCGATCGGCGGACTCCTCAATCACCACACACACACCGATCGATCGGCACACTCCTCAATCACCACACACACACCGATCGATCGGCGGACTCCTCAATCACCACACACACAAACATTTGGTATCATTGAGTAGCGGATTCGCCACCTGTTGGCCACAGGAAATAAATACATCTAATTTATCCAACCAAATATAGAGAATCATTTCCCGAGGAACATTCCATGAAGATGTCCAGAGAACCTGCGGAGATCCAAATGCTGAAGATCAGATTTAGGGGTCTTCTCTATATGAGAGGGCAGACCCACAATTGCTGAAACGTGGGGGACGCTGTATGGACACGTGTCTGGGGGGGGACGCTGTATGGACACGTGTCTGGGGGGGGACGCTGTATGGACACGTGTCTGGAGGGACGCTGTATGGACACGTGTCTGGGGGGGGACGCTGTATGGACACGTGTCTGGGGGGACGCTGTATGGACACGTGTCTGGGGGGGGACGCTGTATGGACACGTGTCTGGAGGGACGCTGTATGGACACGTGTCTGGGGGGGGACGCTGTATGGACACGTGTCTGGGGGGACGCTGTATGGACACGTGTCTGGGGGGGGACGCTGTATGGACACGTGTCTGGGGGGGGACGCTGTATGGACACGTGTCTGGGGGGACGCTGTATGGACACGTGTCTGGAGGGACGCTGTATGGACACGTGTCTGGGGGGACGCTGTATGGACACGTGTCTGGGGGGAGCTGTATGGACACGTGTCTGGGGGGACGCTGTATGGACACGTGTCTGGGGGGACGCTGTATGGACACGTGTCTGGGGGGACGCTGTATGGACACGTGTCTGGGGGTGGACGCTGTATGGACACGTGTCTGGGGGGACGCTGTATGGACACGTGTCTGGGGGGGGACGCTGTATGGACACGTGTCTGGGGGGGATGCTGTATGGACACGTGTCTGGGGGGGGACGCTGTATGGACACGTGTCTGGGGGGACGCTGTATGGACACGTGTCTGGGGGGACGCTGTATGGACACGTGTCTGGAGGGACGCTGTATGGACACGTGTCTGGGGGGGGACGCTGTATGGACACGTGTCTGGGGGGACGCTGTATGGACACGTGTCTGGGGGGGGACGCTGTATGGAACACGTGTCTGGGGGGGGACGCTGTATGGACACGTGTCTGGGGGGACGCTGTATGGACACGTGTCTGGAGGGACGCTGTATGGACACGTGTCTGGGGGGACGCTGTATGGACACGTGTCTGGGGGTGGACGCTGTATGGACACGTGTCTGGGGGGACGCTGTATGGACACGTGTCTGGGGGGGGACGCTGTATGGACACGTGTCTGGGGGGGACGCTGTATGGACACGTGTCTGGGGGGGACGCTGTATGGACACGTGTCTGGGGGGGGACGCTGTATGGACACGTGTCTGGGGGGGGACGCTGTATGGACACGTGTCTGGGGGGGACGCTGTATGGACACGTGTCTGGGGGGGGACGCTGTATGGACACGTGTCTGGGGGGACGCTGTATGGACACGTGTCTGGAGGGACGCTGTATGGACACGTGTCTGGGGGGACGCTGTATGGACACGTGTCTGGGGGGACGCTGTATGGACACGTGTCTGGGGGGACGCTGTATGGACACGTGTCTGGGGGGACGCTGTATGGACACGTGTCTGGGGGGGACGCTGTATGGACACGTGTCTGGAGGGACGCTGTATGGACACGTATCTGGAGGGACGCTGTATGGACACGTGTCTGGAGGGACGCTGTATGGACACGTATCTGGAGGGACGCTGTATGGACACGTGTCTGGGGGGGGACGCTGTATGGACATGTGTCTGGGGGGACGCTGTATGGACACGTGTCTGGGGGGGCGCTGTATGGACACGTGTCTGGAGGGGGACGCTGTATGGACACGTGTCTGGGGGGGGCGCTGTATGGACACGTGTCTGGGGGGACGCTGTATGGACACGTGTCTGGGGGGACGCTGTATGGACACGTGTCTGGGGGGGACGCTGTATGGACACGTGTCTGGAGGGACGCTGTATGGACACGTGTCTGGGGGGACGCTGTATGGACACGTGTCTGGGGGGGACGCTGTATGGACACGTGTCTGGAGGGACGCTGTATGGACACGTGTCTGGAGGGACGCTGTATGGACACGTGTCTGGAGGGACGCTGTATGGACACGTGTCTGGAGGGACGCTGTATGGACACGTGTCTGGGGGGGGACGCTGTATGGACACGTGTCTGGGGGGGACGCTGTATGGACACGTGTCTGGGGGGGGCGCTGTATGGACATGTGTCTGGAGGGGGACGCTGTATGGACACGTGTCTGGGGGGGCGCTGTATGGACACGTGTCTGGGGGGACGCTGTATGGACACGTGTCTGGGGGACGCTGTATGGACACGTGTCTGGGGGGGACGCTGTATGGACACGTGTCTGGAGGGACGCTGTATGGACACGTGTCTGGAGGGACGCTGTATGGACACGTGTCTGGAGGGACGCTGTATGGACACGTGTCTGAGGGGGGACGCTGTATGGACACGTGTCTAGGGGGATGCTGTATGGACACGTGTCTGGGAGGGGACGCTGTATGGACACGTGTCTGGGAGGGGACGCTGTATGGACACGTGTCTGGGAGGGGACGCTGTATGGACACGTGTCTGGGGGGACGCTGTATGGACACGTGTCTGGGGGGACGCTGTATGGACACGTGTCTGGGGGGACGCTGTATGGACACGTGTCTGGAGGGACGCTGTATGGACACGTGTCTGGGGGGACGCTGTATGGACACGTGTCTGGGGGTGGACGCTGTATGGACACGTGTCTGGGGGGACGCTGTATGGACACGTGTCTGGGGGGGGACGCTGTATGGACACGTGTCTGGGGGGGATGCTGTATGGACACGTGTCTGGGGGGGGACGCTGTATGGACACGTGTCTGGGGGGACGCTGTATGGACACGTGTCTGGGGGGACGCTGTATGGACACGTGTCTGGAGGGACGCTGTATGGACACGTGTCTGGGGGGGGACGCTGTATGGACACGTGTCTGGGGGGACGCTGTATGGACACGTGTCTGGGGGGGGACGCTGTATGGACACGTGTCTGGGGGGGGACGCTGTATGGACACGTGTCTGGGGGGACGCTGTATGGACACGTGTCTGGAGGGACGCTGTATGGACACGTGTCTGGGGGGACGCTGTATGGACACGTGTCTGGGGGTGGACGCTGTATGGACATGTGTCTGGGGGGACGCTGTATGGACACGTGTCTGGGGGGGGACGCTGTATGGACACGTGTCTGGGGGGGATGCTGTATGGACACGTGTCTGGGGGGGACGCTGTATGGACACGTGTCTGGGGGGGGACGCTGTATGGACACGTGTCTGGGGGGGGACGCTGTATGGACACGTGTCTGGGGGGGGACGCTGTATGGACACGTGTCTGGGGGGGGACGCTGTATGGACACGTGTCTGGGGGGACGCTGTATGGACACGTGTCTGGAGGGACGCTGTATGGACACGTGTCTGGGGGGACGCTGTATGGACACGTGTCTGGGGGGACGCTGTATGGACACGTGTCTGGGGGGACGCTGTATGGACACGTGTCTGGGGGGACGCTGTATGGACACGTGTCTGGGGGGGACGCTGTATGGACACGTGTCTGGAGGGACGCTGTATGGACACGTATCTGGAGGGACGCTGTATGGACACGTGTCTGGGGGGGGACGCTGTATGGACATGTGTCTGGGGGGACGCTGTATGGACACGTGTCTGGGGGGGCGCTGTATGGACACGTGTCTGGAGGGGGACGCTGTATGGACACGTGTCTGGGGGGGGCGCTGTATGGACACGTGTCTGGGGGGACGCTGTATGGACACGTGTCTGGGGGGACGCTGTATGGACACGTGTCTGGGGGGGACGCTGTATGGACACGTGTCTGGAGGGACGCTGTATGGACACGTGTCTGGGGGGACGCTGTATGGACACGTGTCTGGGGGGGACGCTGTATGGACACGTGTCTGGAGGGACGCTGTATGGACACGTGTCTGGAGGGACGCTGTATGGACACGTGTCTGGAGGGACGCTGTATGGACACGTGTCTGGGGGGGGACGCTGTATGGACACGTGTCTGGGGGGGACGCTGTATGGACACGTGTCTGGGGGGGGCGCTGTATGGACACGTGTCTGGAGGGGGACGCTGTATGGACACGTGTCTGGGGGGGCGCTGTATGGACACGTGTCTGGGGGGACGCTGTATGGACACGTGTCTGGGGGGACGCTGTATGGACACGTGTCTGGGGGGGACGCTGTATGGACACGTGTCTGGAGGGACGCTGTATGGACACGTGTCTGGAGGGACGCTGTATGGACACGTGTCTGGAGGGACGCTGTATGGACACGTGTCTGAGGGGGGACGCTGTATGGACACGTGTCTGGGGGGACGCTGTATGGACACGTGTCTGGGGGGGGACGCTGTATGGACACGTGTCTGGGAGGGGACGCTGTATGGACACGTGTCTGGGAGGGGACGCTGTATGGACACGTGTCTGGGGGGACGCTGTATGGACACGTGTCTGGGGGGACGCTGTATGGACACGTGTCTGGGGGGACGCTGTATGGACACGTGTCTGGGGGGACGCTGTATGGACACGTGTCTGGGGGGACGCTGTATGGACACGTGTCTGGGGGGACGCTGTATGGACACGTGTCTGGGGGGACGCTGTATGGACACGTGTCTGGGGGGACGCTGTATGGACACGTGTCTGGGGGGGATGCTGTATGGACACGTGTCTGGAGGGACGCTGTATGGACAAGTGTCTGGGGGGACGCTGTATGGACATGTGTCTGGGGGGGACGCTGTATGGACACGTGTCTGGGGGGGACGCTGTATGGACACGTGTCTGGGGGGACGCTGTATGGACACGTGTCTGGAGGGGGACGCTGTATGGACACGTGTCTGGGGGGATGCTGTATGGACACGTGTCTGGGGGGGATGCTGTATGGACACGTGTCTGGGGGGACGCTGTATGGACACGTGTCTGGAGGGGGACGCTGTATGGACACGTGTCTGGAGGGGGACGCTGTATGGACACGTGTCTGGAGGGACGCTGTATGGACACGTGTCTGGGGGGACACTGTATGGACACGTGTCTGGAAGGGGACGCTGTATGGACACGTGTCTGGAGGGGGACGCTGTATGGACACGTGTCTGGAGGGGGACTGTGACGGGAGTTACTTTGGGTGGGGGGCCCAGCTTACCTTAGAGAGGTCGGGAAACTCCTTGTCCAGCTCCCCCGGCCCCTCCCATGTGTAAGCCACCCTGTGTCTAATAGAGGAACAGGGTGACAGAGAAACCCAGTGGGGTCTGCACTAACCAGACTCACCGTACAACCACACCGGACTCAGCCTTTGGTGTTACCCGTTATCCCGGGTTCTATACAGGCATGTACTGGCCATCGGGACTACCGGGAGATTCCTGGTGGGCCGATGGCTCAGTGGGCCAGTCAGGTCCTGGAGCCGCTCCTCTCTGACAGTGAGTGATCGCAATTTCACTCTGTCAGGAGGAGCAGCTTCCATCATATGCTGGAGAGAGCATTAGGCGTTATGCTCCCTCCAGCCTGCAGGGGGAGATAGACCAACGGCAGACTTTGCTTCCTTTCTCCCCTATCACTTGTTATCACATGACTGGAGAGAGGAAGGAGAAGCTGCCTTCAAAACTGTGAGTACATGTGGGAGGGGGAGGAGAGGGAGGACACTGATGTGAAGGGGACTGCTGTTGGGGACACTCTGATGTAAGGGGGACGCTGTTGGGGACACTCTGATGTAAGGGGGACGCTGTTGGGGACACTCTGATGTAAGGGGGACGCTGTTGGGGACACTCTGATGTAAGGGGGACGCTGTTGGGGACACTCTGATGTAAGGGGGACGCTGTTGGGGACACTCTGATGTAAGGGGGTGCTGTTGGGGACACTCTGATGTAAGGGGGACTCTGTTGGGGACACTCTGATGTAAGGGGGATGCTGTTGGGGACGCTGTTGGGGACACTCTGATGTAAGGGGGACTCTGTTGGGGACACTCTGATGTAAGGGGGACTCTGTTGGGGACACTCTGATGTAAGGGGGACTCTGTTGGGGACACTCTGATGTAAGGGGGACTCTGTTGGGGACACTGATGTAAGGGGGACGCTGTTGGGGACACTCTGATGTAAGGGGGACGCTGTTGGGGACACTCTGATGTAAGGGGGACGCTGTTGGGGACACTCTGATGTAAGGGAGATGCTGTTGGGGACACTCTGATGTAAGGGAGATGCTGTTGGGGACACTCTGATGTAAGGGGGATGCTGTTGGGGACACTCTGTAAGGGGGATGCTGTTGGGGACACTCTGATGTAAGGGAGACGCTGTTGGGGACACTCTGATGTAAGGGGACGCTGTTGGGGACACTGATGTAAGGGGGACTCTGTTGGGGACACTCTGATGTAAGGGGGACGCTGTTGGGGACACTCTGATGTAAGGGGGATGCTGTTGGGGACACTCTGATGTAAGGGGACGCTGTTGGGGACACTCTGATGTAAGGGGGGCAAAGTTGGGGACACTCTGATGTAAGGGGGACGCTGTTGGGGACACTCTGATGTAAGGGGGACGCTGTTGGGGACACTCCTGATGTAAGGGGGGCAAGTTGGGGACAATCTGATGTAAGGGGGACGCTGTTGGGGACACTCTGATGTAAGGGGGACGCTGTTGGGGACACTCTGATGTAAGGGGGACGCTGTTGGGGACACTCCTGATGTAAGGGGGATGCTGTTGGGGACACTCCTGATGTAAGGGGGGCAAAGTTGGGGACAATCTGATGTAAGGGGGACGTTGTTGGGGACACTCTGATGTAAGGGGGATGCTGTTGGGGACACTCTGATGTAAGGGGGACGCTGTTGGGGACACTCTGATGTAAGGGGGGCAAAGTTGGGGACAATCTGATGTAAGGGGGACGCTGTTGGGGACACTCTGATGTAAGGGGGATGCTGTTGGGGACACTCCTGATGTAAGGGGGACGTTGTTGGGGACACTCTGATGTAAGGGGGATGCTGTTGGGGACACTCTGATGTAAGGGGGACGCTGTTGGGGACACTCTGATGTAAGGGGGACGCTGTTGGGGACACTCTGATGTAAGGGGGGCAAAGTTGGGGACACTCTGATGTAAGGGGGACGCTGTTGGGGACACTCTGATGTAAGGGGGACGCTGTTGGGGACACTCAAAATAAAGTGGGTCAGTCATGAGGAAGTTCAGGGCCAAATTTTTGTCCCAGTCCAGCCCTGGTTCTATATGTGCGGTTTGTGTTGAAAGAATGATTTCCACCTTTCAGACAGCTGGAATATTGTATTAGGTTGGTCGCATAGACTGTTGTAGTCTTTTTACTAGGTTGTTTGAGGTGTGGCTGTGTTCCATTGTTCTATTGTTTCTGTCTGCCTTGGGAGCAACCTATTATGGGATGTACTTGTCTATGTAGATTGTCTTACATATTAATGAGATACAAGTCATTATGGGTAGTAAACCCAAATACTCTCAATGTTAAAATAAGAATAAAATACATAAACATATGTGATGATCCGTGCATACAAGTGATTAAATGTCCATGAAAAATCAAAAACAAAATAACACTATTCAGAAAAAGTTCAAAGACTTCATGTTGATATCCAAACGGTGAACATGGATGTACGACTGACGTGAGGGGAACCACCACCGATAAAAAGAAGGCTTACCAAAGCGTTTGAACCCAAGGAGAACAGAAAGGGACACATAGCGTGATTCCGTTTAAAATAGAAAGACTTTTAATGACGCTAGAATACTTACATTTAGTAGATCAAATAAGCGCTTTAAAAACAAATGGCGGCAGTGGAGTCCTTCCCTTTTTTTACGTGTTTCGTCTCCTAGGACATTGTCTGGGGTGTCCCTCCACTGCAGCCCTCCAGATATATATATATATAAATCCACAATCGGCTCATGACAACCTGTCTGCACCGAAAGCCTTGATTTAAGAGAGCTATCTGTGTGTCACGCCTCATTCAGGCGGAACGTAGTACAGAACGTCCATCGCGCCAAGGGACGCAGTGTGACATAATAACATCACGCACCTCAAAGGCAAAACCAACGTGCGTTCCACGGCTGACCAAGAAAGAGAAATAATCCGCCCATCGCGCCAAGAGACGCCGTGCGATTCAATAACGTCACGCGCCTCAAAAGCACAACAAACATGCGTTCCACGGCTGACCAGGAAGGGGAAATAGTCCCTCAATGTGAACGTAGATAATGTGCATTCCAGACAGCGCAATTACACAGCACAAATTGTGATGTGCCATTTATTTAAAAGCCATGTATTAAAGCATATTATTATGTACAGAAACAAAATCATTTAAGAAAAATGAATTAAATTACAGATCGCGCTCCTCTGTAGAGAACGAAGAGACGCCATCTGAGTAAAAGACATGGGTCACATTATTTAAATATGAACAACAGTTGGTACATTAAAATTCTAACCAAAAGGAAATCTAAAAAAAGGGGGGGGGAATGTAACCAACCAAGACTTAAAAACACTGTATATTGCAATTGAGTGAAATAAAAAATACAGTTTGATAGTAAATGGCCAGTGACTGATAAATATACAACACTCCGCCCTTTAAAAAGAAGGAAAGTATCTGGTTGAATAAATCAACCAGATCTTCCTGAAAAATTTAGAAAGGGAAAACAAAAATATTAAAAATTAAAAAATGTATTTGTATATACACCCATGAGGTGGACTCTCATGTAGGGTCATGTGCACATAAATGCGACCCAAATGGAATACAGCAATGTGCAACAGAATGAAACGAAAAAGAACAAAAATAGAAAAAAGCGTATGAACAGTTAAATGGAGGCCTAGAGCCCAAAGACTGTCTAGATGCTTCTATGCTTTGTTAATAAAAGAGTTGATGTCCCACTCCACATTCAAACCGAACGGAGAGTGGGACTGCAACTCGTAAATCCAGAAGGTCTCCAATCTGGAAACCCCCCTGGTCATAGCCCCACCTCTCCATGGGGGGATAAACCTGTCTATCACCATGAACTGTGTTCCCTTAGGGTTACAATTATGATGTCATTTGTAATGTCTGGGGACGGAATGTTTTATATCACCACTTTTGATTAAAGCGATGTGTTCACCAACTCTGGTCGAGAAAGTATGAATAGTTCGGCCCACATATTGTTTCCCGCAAGGGCAGGTAATCAAATATTCAACATATTTGGTTGAGCACGTGCAAAACTGTTTAATGGAATATTTTTTATTAGTAGTGGAAGATGTAAATTTCACCGTCTTGCGTTTCCCTACAGAGTTGTGCTGGCACACAATGCATTTTTTGCATGGGAAGAAGCCCATGAGGACTCCACTGCCACCATTTGTTTTTAAAGCGCTTATTTGATCTACTAAATGTAAGTGTTCTAGCGTTATTAAAATTCTTTCTATTTTAAACGGAATCACGCTATGTGGCCCTCTCTGTTCTCCTCTCTTACAACTACCCTTACTACATCTATGGATATCTGACCACCGTCTCCCACGAAACAATCCTGTAAGGACACCCCCTCATCTTGCGGATAGTTGGGCGTTCCTGGTTCAGCGATTTGGAGATTCCAAGCGTCCGTCCACATTTGTTGTTCACACAACACAAGCCGTTTGACTCATAGAACGTATGTTCTCTTCCGTTCAAACGCTTTGGTAAGCCTTATTTTTATCGGTGGCTGTTCCCCTAACGTCAGTCATACATCCATGTTCACCATTTGGATATCAACATGAAGTCTTTGAACTTTTTCTGAACAGTGTTATTTTGTTTTTGATTTTTCATGGACATTTAATCACTTGTATGCAGGGATCATCACATATGTTACCTTAGATTGTAAGCTCCTTGAGGGTAGGGACTGAAGTGAATGTACAATGTATATGCAAAGCGCTGCGTAAATTGACAGCGCTATATAAGTACCTTAAATAAAATAAAAAATTAAATATGTTTATGTTTTTTATTCTTTTTTTTAACATTGCGAGTATTTGGGTTTACTACCCATATTCACTTGTATCACGTTAAGTTTATTCTTTTTTTCACAGAGCGCTACACTATTTGTTTTCCTGTTGTTTTTGCTATTATCTAATTGCTGTGTTAACTGCTATCTCCAAGGGCAGCGCAGAATTATTTTTTACATTGCATGTTAATGAAACCCCTGTCAGTTATTAGATGCTTCTCCAGCAGCCCCTCCTAAAGATGGTCTACTGTTGGAAAGTTGACTATACCTGTGTGTCATGTTACTGGAGGAGGTAAAGTTTACCCCACCCTGTGTCCTTATGTAAAGAAGGGGGGGATTGTCCCCTGATTGTATATATCTCTTTGTACCTGTGTTTGAATAAACAGTCTTTTGTTTGTTACCACCATATACTGATGTCTCGACAAGTGACTGGGTGGGCTAAGGGATCTTGGATCGTGCTGGTACTCTTGAGTACAAGGGTCCGTCCCATTGGTGGCAGCAGTGGGATGCTTCCTTGCTGTGAACACGTCTAAACCACCACCTGGATCTAAGGTCTGGATAGCAGAAGAGGAGAGGTACAGATACCAGCCACCATGGAAGAGAAATTCGAAAAGACGTTGCGAGAGATGCAGATACAGCACAGGGGACCAGTGTCAATGCAGGTCCTGCTGGGATGGTATGATTCTGTTCCCCGGCAACTCTGGAAGAAAGCGCTACCTCACGAGCAGCACCACCAGTGAAAAATTCTCCCCCCATCCATGTAAGGTACTGGTCGCAGTACGAAGTACGAGTGTTGTTATTGGGGGAACAACCGAACAAGGGGTGGACAACTAAGTTAAGGAGGCTGGTCCAGGCAGAGATGTGGTTAGACAAAAGCTACAGGACCCTCCACTGGTATGTAGCCCAAATGTGTGCACATGGACAACGGATGACAGTCTGATGGACTGCTTTGATTACAGTGGCCTGGGGCTGTTGTACTGGAGGCTGATCATGGATGCTGACATTGGGAGCGATTTGGAGTGGCGTTTGGAGAAAATCATGGCATATAGAGAACAAAGACTGACTATCTCGGAAGTGCTCTGGGCACAGGAATATTTGGAGTTTCAGGAATGGGAGCTGGAGATCGCCTACAGACAGCTGCAAGATTCTGCCCAGCAGCAGGACAGGGTCCCTTTGCCTGAGACTATCCATAAATACCAGCCGGCAGTCCTAAAATCATGGCTGAAGTGGCGGCAATGGGGCAGAGGAACAGTGTGCTTTGCTCACCTCCACCTCCAGCTATGGAAGCAGAGCTCTTATGCCACATGCAGTAAGTTTTAACTCATCTGGACAAAGCTGTTTTTGCACAGGACGAGCTTGGATGGAGGAACACGTTCGTTCAGCAGCCAGATAAGGGTATGGGAGTTAGAGCAGCCTCCTCATCTTCCCATTTGCTGTTCAAGGGCTCGGGAGAAGAGGAAGCCATCCTCACTCCCCAGCCACAGATCACAGAAAATATGTATTTAACTGACTTTTCATTGAAGGATGTAACATCACTGAAATTCAAACTAAAGTGCTAACAACAAGACAGAGCTCTGCTAACCTCTGCCCAGCACCAGTAACATCTTCTTCATTCTACGGACAGGAGATGGTAAACCTCTAACCCCAGACACCAGTTCCAAAGACTGGGGATTTAATAGACTTTTCTGCTGAGCTGGCATCAGGGCCAAACATCACTGAGCTCTGCCCAACACCAACAGCGGCTTCGGCCTTCCTGAGAGAAGGGGCAGTCGGCCTTTCTCCCACAACACTGACAGGGACATGGGATTTCCTGCCAGCAGCATCTGTGGAGTTATATGAAACTTCTCCAGCTGAAACGCTGACAACTGGACAGAGGGTCCAAGACCTCTGCCCCACACCTGCAGCAGTTCCGGAGGCCCAGAGTAAGAAGGCGGTGGTCACTGCCCAGCAGCAGATCAGGATCCAGTGGGAGAAGGGAGAGGAGTGTGTCTTCCTCCCTTCCCAACAGTCAGCCAGAGCAGAGGAAATGGTCTTCCCTCCCTAGCGGCAGATCCACAGTCTGGGAGTGGAGGAAGCCAGCCTCCCTCCCCAACAGTTAGCTAGAGTGGACGATGTGGGGTCCCCAGCTGAAGCGCTAACAGGGCAGAACACTGCTGGTCTCTGCCCTCAACTAACAGAAGATGGATTCCTCTAATAGTGGATAGGACTTCAGTCTCCACTGACACAACCCCAGTAAAGGTCTGGCATTGGGACAGGAGGATATCAGCATTGATCTGCAAACACTAAGGGATTTTCATCTAGCAAAGTGGATGGGACTTCTGTCTCTACTTGTAAATCCCAGGGATGATGGCCAGTCAGCCAAGATCGCCAACAACATGACGGAGTGAGCCCAGTCACCCTGTCTTCTCTCCAGCGGCTGACAGGACTCCAGGGGGAAGGACCAGTCTGCACTTCTCCCCAATGGCAGGTATGTTCTACGAGAGGGGCAAAGGCTGGCTGGGTGAGTAATGCTGTGCTCAGGTCAAAATGTCATATAAACGTGCTCGCGGCTGTAATGTATTGCCAGATCCCGACAATATAGCTGAAAAATCAAGGAAAAAATATGTGTAGGGTCCCCCCAGTCTATACCAGGCCCTTTGGGTCTCGCATGGATTTTAAGGGGAACTCCACATCAAAATGTTTTAAAAAAAATTGGCGTGGGGGTCCAATCCAAAATTCATACCAGGTCAGGATGGGGGGGGACGAGCGAGCGCCCCCCCCACTGAACCATACCAGGGTCACCCCAAGGCACCTTGTCCCCATGTTGATGGGGACCAGGACCTCGTCCCAATAACCCTGGCCATTGGTTGTTGGGGTCTGCGGGCAGGGGCTTATCAGAATCTGAAAGCCTCATTTAACAAGGGGGCCCCCAGATCCCGCCCCCCCATGTGAATGGGTAGGGGTACATTGTACCCCTACCCATTCACCCAAAAAAAGTGTAAAAAACCACAATAAATAGTTTTTGACAATTCCTTTATTAAAAAAGAAGAACAAAAAAAAAAATATCCTGCGATGTACATCCATCTTCAATCACGCCGCCCGATGGACCCGAAAAATAGAGAAAAACCCTGAAAAAACTCTGCGGGAGGCCGCCCGGCGACTGCTGTCTTTTCACTTTGACAGCTGCTATATAGGCAAGGACAGGGCCACTCACTGGTGTAACCAGATGACCCTGCCCCCTTAACATCACATGATGTCAGAAGGGGGCGGGTCAATCAGTTACATCACTGGATGGCCCCGCCCTTACCTATATAACAGCTATCAAGCCAAGAGACAGCAGTTGCCGGGAGGCCTCTCATGGAGGCCGAGGGGGCTTCCAGATTCCGATAAGCCCCCCGCCCCCAGACTCCGACAACCAATGGCCAGGGTTGTCGGTAAGAGGCTCTTGTCCCCATCAACATGGGGACAAGGTGCTTTGGTGGACCACCATCAGCAACTAGAAAAATGCCTTACTTTGATAGACGACTGGATGACTACTGGCTCTCTCAAACTTAACGGATTAAAAACAGAGCTTCTTCTCCTACACGCAAACCAAAATTCCAAAACTAAGACCCCATGGACACCTCCCACCATCTTTGGACAGACCATCTCTCCAAGCACCAAAGCCATGAGTCTCGGAGTCATTTTTGACTCAGGAATGACAATGGATGCACAAATAGGATCAGTAGTCAGCCAATCTCACCATCTCCTCCGCCTGCTACGTAGACTCATCCCCTTCGTCCCAGAAGAGGACAAAGCAGCAGTAGTTGGAACAATCATCAATTCCCAACTCGACTACGCAAACTCCCTCTACATAGGACTACCCAAATATCAGCTTGCGCGCTTACAACTCATCCAAAACACGGCGGCAAGACTGTTAACAGGAAAAAAACCCTGGGAATCCATCCAGCCACCTACATTGGCTAACCGTAAAGAATCGTATCACTTTCAAGACCCTCTACCTCACCCACAAATGTATACAAGGAAACGCTCCTCAATACCTATGCGAGAAAATAAAACGCTACACACCCATTCACAGTCTTCGATCTTCTAACCATAACCTCTTCCTTATTCCAAAAACCCGCTACAAAACAAAGGGAGAACGGAGATTCGCAGTCCAAGGACCACGGCTATGGAACGCTCTACCTACTCACATTCGCATGGAAGAAAACCATCTGGCCTTCAGAAAGGAACTCAAGACCTACCTCTTCTAAGAAGCTTGACAACGCAGGACGGATCCAGCACCTTGAGGCGATTCAGTTCGATATTACAGCGCTATACAAATCATTCATTCATTCACCCCAAAGCACCCTCCCCATATTGACGGCAAGCGGCCCGGTGTGGTTCAGGAGGGGGAGCCGCTTGCTCATCCCCCCCCCTTTCCTGGCCTGCCAGCTTGCTTGCTCAGATAAGGGTCTGGTTTGGATTTTGGGGGGACCCCACGCTGTTTTTTTATCTTAATTCTGTCATAGGGTTCCCCTTAACCACTTAAATACACTATATTATATACTCTGCACTGCACTATACACCTTGCACTGTATTATATATAATACACTGATGGCACTATATACTCTCCACTGTAATATATAATATATATATATATATATATATATATATATATATATATATATATATATATATATATATATATATATATATATATATATATATACACAGTATCTCACAAAAGTAAGTACACCCCTCAGTAACATTTGTGTAAATCTTTTCTTCTATCTTTTCATGTGACAACACTGAAGAAATGACACTTGTCTACAATGTAAAGTAGTGAGTGTACAGCTTGTATAACAGTGTAAATTTGCTGTCCCCTCAAAATAACTCAACACACAGCCATTAAAGGGGTTGTAAAGTTGTTTTTTTTTTTTTTTTAAATAACAAACATGTTATACTTACCTTCACTGTGCAGCTCGTTCTGCACAGAGTGGCCCCGAACCTGGTCTTCTGGGGTCCCTCGGCGGCTGTTTCAGCTCCTCCCCGCAAGCATTTACCACCTTCATGCGAGCTCCCTCGCACGGTGGTGAGTGCTTGCGGGCGCGCTCCCGTGATACAGCTGGCGGCTATAGCCGCTCGCTGTATCACTCGGCCCCGCCCCCCGGCGCGCGGCGTCATCGGATGTGATTGACAGCAGCGCGAGCCAATGGCTGCGCTGCTTTCAATCCATCCACTGCAGCCAATCAGCGACCAGGCTGAGCTGCAATGAAGCTGACGAGGACGAGGAGCGAAGATTCGAGGCGTCAGGTAAGTAAAACGGGGGGCCTGGGGGCGGCGGTACTGTCAAAAGTTTTTTCACCTTAATGCATAGAATGCATTAAGGTGAAAAAATTTTTACCTTTACAACCCCTTTAATGTCTAAACCGCTGGCAACAAAAGTCAGTACACCCGTAAGTGAAAATCTACAAATTGGGCCCAAAGTGTCAATATTTTGTGTGGCCACCATTATTTTCCAGCACTGCCTTAACCCTCTTGGGCATGGAGGTCACCAGAGCTTCACAGGTTGGAATGGAATTTGCATAGAAGGGGCCTTGAGAGGAAAGGAAGTCCTCCTCTTCCTCCCGCTGTTCTGCCTCAAGTGCCCTGTCCATGAATCCACGAAGCGTGTGCTCCAGCAGGAAGACTAGAGGATAGTGTCACTGATGCGTGCATTGTCGCTGCTCACCGTCCTTGTGGCCTCCTCAAATGGTGACAGGACAGTGCATCCATCCTTGATCAGTAGCCACTGCAATGGCGAGAAGAAGCCAAGCTCCCCTGACCCTATCCTGGTGCCATACTCACACAGGTACTCATTGATGGCCCTCTGCTGTGTGTGCAGCCACTGCAGCATTGCCAACATTGAGTTCCACCTGGTGGGCATGTCACAAATGAGGCGATTGGTGGGCAGGTTGAATTCCCATTGAATGTCAGCCAGCCAAGCACTGGCATTGTATGACCGGCGGAAATGACCACAGACTTTTCTGGCCTGCCTCAGGAGATCCTGTAAGTCTGGGTACCTGGTCAAGATACACCGCACCACCAAATTCAGGATGTGAGCCAAGCATGGAACATGTGTCAAGTTTCCCTGTCGAAAGGCGGAGAGAAGGTTGGTGCCATTACCGCATACAACCATTCCTGGCTCAAGTTGGCGTAGTGTCAACCACCTCTGAGCCTGCTCCTGCAGAGCTGATAGAATGGCTCCTGTCCCCTAGACAGACCAATTGAAGCACGGCATAGGATCTTTTAGCCTGACTGCTTGCATAGCCCCTTGAACGCTTAGGGAGCCAGTGCTCGGCTGGCTGACATTCAAAGGGAATGCAACCTACCCACCAATTGCCTCATTTATGACATGCCCACCAGGTGGAACTCAACATTGGCAATGCTGCAGCGGCTGCACACACAGCAGAGGGCCATCAATGAGTACCTGTGTGAGTATGGCACCAGGACAGGGTCAGGGGAACTTGGCTTCTTTTCACCATGCCAGTGGCTACTGATCAAGGATGCATGCACTGTCTTGTCACCATTTGAGGAGGCCACAAGGATGGTGAGCAGTGACAGTGCATGCATCAGTGACACTGTCCCTCTTGTCTTCCTGTTGGAGCTCACGCTTCGTGGAATGATGGACAGGGCACTTGAGGCAGAACAGCGGGAGGAAGAGGAGGACTTCCTTACCTCTAAAGGTCCCCTTTATCCAGATAGCATTCCTGCGGGCCCGCCAAACACACAGGAAGAAGAGGAGGAGAAGGAGGAGGATTGTGTCAGCATGGACATGGAGGATAACACTCAGCAGCAGTCTTCAAGGGATGGTTTTCAGTCCCCAGAAACCCAAGGAGTTGTATGTGGCTGGGAGGAGGTTGTTACGAATCATGTGATCCTTAGTGACCCAGAGGACTCAGAATCGAATGCCTCTGCAAACTTACGCTGCATGGCCTCCCTGATTCTGCAAAGCCTGCGAAAGGACCCTAGGATTCCTGGTATCAAGGAAAGGGATCATTACTGGCTGGCAACCCTTCTTGATCCACGTTACGGGTAAGGTTGCAGAACTCATCTCACCTTCAAAGAGGGAGCAGAGGATGAAACATCTTTAGGAGGCCTTGAAGAAAGGTTTGTGCAATGCATTTCCAGACCCTGGGAGGTTACAATTTCCTGATGCTGGTCAACGTGTTTCTGAGGCTTCGTTCAGTCAGAGGAAGAGTGGTGGAGAAGGTGGCCGGCTGACCAATGCCTTTAAACAATTTTTCAGTCCTCAGCGCCAAGGTCTGATTGGTTCCAGCAACCATCACCAGCATCTGCATTACATGGTGCAGGAATATCTAGGAGCAAGAGCAGACTTGGAGACCTTTTCAACAGAGCATCCACTGGGTTACTGGGTCTTGAGGATGGACCACTGGCCAGAACTTGCTCAATTTGCAATTGAGCTACTGGCCTGTCCTGCATCCAGCATTCTTTCTGAACGCACATTCAGTGCTGCTGGAGGGTTTGTAACGGATCATAGAGTGCGCCTGTCCACAGACTCCATTGATGGGCTCACATTCATAAAAATGAATCAGTCTTGGATCAGCAGCTATCAAGCACCTGATGCTGATGTAACTGATTTTTCTATGGATGTGGGATCCCTTGAATACTGCCTATGCTCACTATCCTATTCCTCCTCAATTTTGATGATGCTAGCTTCCAACAATATTTCTGATTTAGCGCACCACCACCCAAGGCCCAATTTTTCTGCCCCTGTTTTTACAGGGGCATGTAATTACAATTTTTTATATAATATTTCAATGCAGGGCCCATTCCTGTGCCCAACAAGAGTAACTGTGAGGGCTTACAGTATTCTGGTACCACCAACACCTATATAGGGCAGGTCATATAGTATAGAGTATATAGTGCCTGGGGGCCCGGGGAACCCCCACGCCATTTAAAAAAAAAAATTGGGTGCTAGGTTCCCCTTAATATCCACACCAGACCCAAATGGCCTGGTAATGGGCTGGGGGGGGGGGGGAATGCCGTTTTTCTCAATGAGTTTTATCTATATTGCTGGGACCCGACAATACATTACAGCCACAATTAGTTTTAAAGTACTTTTTTTCCTTTAGAAATGTCATTTTGCTGTGGTATTGTTCTAAACATGGGAAAACTGCGCCCCTTTACAGGCATACCATAGACACCCCCAGGTACGATATTTAACCACTTGACGACCGCCACACGACAATGTACGTTGGCAGAGTGGCACGGGCAGGCAAAAGGGCTTACATGTACGTCCTTGCCTTTCCGCGGGTGGGGGGTCCGATCGGACCCCCCCCCGGTGCCAGCGGCGGTCGGATTCAGGTCCTGGCCAATGACAGACTTCCTCGGCTTCTGTAATGTAAACAGAAGCGGAGGAAGTGATGTCACCTCTCCTCGGCTCGGCAGTTTCCGTTCCGGCGCCGAGGAGAGAAGACTGAAGACTGTGCACCAAACACACACACACACAGTAGAACATGCCAGGCACACATTACACCCCCGATCCCCCCCCCCGATCACCCCTCCCCCCCCCCCCGTCACACTGACACCAAGCAGTTTTTTTTTTGATTACTGCATGGTGTCAGTTTGTGACAGTTAGTGTGGTAGGGCAGTTAGTGTTAGCCCCCTTTAGGTCTAGGGTACCCCCCTAACCCCCCATAATAAAGTTTTAACCCCGTGATCACCCCCCGTCACCAGTGTCGCTAAGCGATCATTTTTCTGATCGCTGTATTAGTGTCGCTGGTGACGCTAGTTAGGGAGGTAAATATTTAGGTTCAGCATTTTATAGCGTCAGGGACCCCCATATACTATCTAATAAAGGTTTTAACCCCTTGATTGCCCCCTAGTTAACCCTTTCACCACTGATCACCGTATAACCGTTACGGGTGACGCTGGTTAGTTCGTTTATTTTTTATAGTGTCAGGGCACCCGCCGTTTATTACCGAATAAAGGTTTAGCCCCCTGATCGCCCGGCGGTGATATGCGTCGCCCCAGGCAGCGTCAGATTAGCGCCAGAACCGCTAACACCCACGCACGCAGCATGCGCCTCCCTTAGTGGTATAGTATCTGATCGGATCAATATCTGATCCGATCAGATCTATACTAGCGTCCCCAGCAGTTTAGGGTTCCCAAAAACGCAGTGTTAGCGGGATCAGCCCAGATACCTGCTAGCACCTGCGTTTTGCCCCTCCGCCCGGCCCAGCCCACCCAAGTGCAGTATCGATCGATCACTGTCACTTACAAAACACTAAACGCATAACTGCAGCGTTCGCAGAGTCAGGCCTGATCCCTGCGATCGCTAACAGTTTTTTTTGGTAGCGTTTTGGTGAACTGGCAAGCACCAGTGGCCTAGTACACCCCGATCGTAGTCAAACCAGCACTGCAGTAACACTTGGTGACGTGGCGAGTCCCATAAGTGCAGTTCAAGCTGGTGAGGTGGCAAGCACAAGTAGTGTCCCGCTGCCACCAAGAAGAAGACAAACACAGGCCCGTCGTGCCCATAGTGCCCTTCCTGCTGCATTCGCCAATCCTAATTGGGAACCCACCGCTAATGCAGCGCCCGTACTTCCCCCATTCACATCCCCAACCAAATGCAGTCGGCTGCATGAGAGGCATTTTCTTTATGTCGTCCCGAGTACCCCTACCCAACAAACCCCCCCAAAAAAGATGTTGTGTCTGCAGCAAGTGCAGATATAAGCGTGACACCCGCTATTATTGTCCCTCCTGTCCTGACAATCTTGGTCTTTGCATTGGTGAATGTTTTGAACGCTACCATTCACTAGTTGGGTATTAGCGTAGGGTACAGCATTGCACAGACTAGGACACTTTCACAGGGTCTCCCAAGATGCCATCGCATTCTGAGAGACCCGAACCTGGAACCGGTTACAGTTATAAAAGTTAGTTACAAAAAAAATGTGTAAAAAATTATATATATATATATATATAAAATAAAAAAAATAGTTGTCGTTTATATTCTGTCTATTGTTCTGCTCTTTTTTACTGTATTCTATTCTGCAATGTTTTATTGTTATTATGTTTTATCATGTTTGCTTTTCAGGTATGTAATTTTTTATATTTTACCGTTTACTGTGTTTTATTGTTAACCATTTTTTTGTCTTCAGGTACGCCATTCACGACTTTGAGTGGTTATACCAGAATGATGCCTGCAGGTTTAGGTATCATCTTGGTATCATTCTTTTCAGCCAGCGGTCGGCTTTCATGTAAAAGCAATCCTAGCAGCCAATTAGCCTCTAGACTGCTTTTACAAGCAGTGGGAGGGAATGCCCCCCCCACCGTCCTCCGTGTTTTTCTCTGGCTCTCCTGTCTCAACAGGGAACCTGAGAATGCAGCCGGTGATTCAGCCAGCTGACCATAGAGCTGATCAGAGACCAGAGTGGCTCCAAACATCTCTATGGCCTAAGAAACCGGAAGCTACGAGCATTTCATGACTTAGATTTCGCCGGATATAAATAGCGCCATTGGGAAATTGGGAAAGCATTTTCTCACACAAATCTTGGTGTGGTCAGATGCTTTGAGGGCAGAGGAGAGATCTAGGGTCTAATAGACCCCAATTTTTTCAAAAAAGAGTACCTGTCACTACCTATTGCTATCATAGGGGATATTTACATTCCCCGAGATAACAATAAAAATGATAAAAAAAAAAATGAAAGGAACAGTTTAAAAATAGGATAAAAAAGCAAAAAAAAAAAAAAAAAAAAGCACCCCTGTCCCCCCCTGCTCTCGCGCTAAGGCAAACGCAAGCGTCGGTCTGGCGTCAAATGTAAACAGCAATTGCACCATGCATGTGAGGTATCACCGCAAACATCAGATCGAGGGCAGTAGTTTTAGCAGTAGACCTCCTCTGTAAATCTAAAGTGGTAACCTGTAAAGGCTTTTAAAGGCTTTTAAAAATGTATTTAGTTTGTCGCCACTGCACGTTTGTGCGCAATTTTAAAGCATGTCATGTTTGGTATCCATGTACTCGGCCTAAGATCATCTTTTTAATTTCATCAAACATTTGGGCAATATAGAGTGTTTTAGTGCATTAAAATTTTAAAAAGTGTGTTTTCTCCTGAAAAAATGCGTTTGAAAAATCGCTGCGCAAATACTGTGTGAAAAAAAAAAATGAAACACCCACCATTTTAATCTGTAGGGCATTTGCTTTAAAAAAATATATAATGTTTGGGGGTTCAAAGTAATTTTCATGCAAAAAAAAATAATTTTTTCATGTAAACAATAAGTGTCAGAAAGGGCTTTGTCTTCAAGTGGTTAGAAGAGTGGGTGATGTGTGACATAAGCTTCTAAATGTTGTGCATAAAATGCCAGGACAGTTCAAAACCCCCCCCAAATGAGAGGCATGTCGAGTCAATGGAATATTTTATATTGTGACACAAGTTGCGGGAAAGAGACAATTTTTTTTTTTTTGCACAAAGTTGTCACTAAATGATATATTGCTCAAACATGCCATGGGAATATGTGAAATTACACCACAAAATACATTCTGCTGCTTCTCCTGAGTACGGGGATACCACATGTGTGAGACTTTTTGGGAGCCTAGCCGCATACGGGGCCCCGAAAACCAATCACCGCCTTCAGGCTTTCTAAGGGCGTAAATTTTTGATTTCACTCTTCACTGCCTATCACAGTTTCGGAGGCCATGGAATGCCCAGGTGGCACAAAACCCCCCAAATGACCCCATTTTGAAAAGTAGACACCCCAAGATATTTGCTGAGAGGTATAGTGAGTATTTTGCAGACCTCACTTTTTGTCACAAAGTTTTGAAAATTGAAAAAAGAAAAAAAAAATGTTTTTTCTTGTCTTTCTTCATTTTCAAAAACAAATGAGGTCTGCAAAATACTCACCATACTCTACCTTTCAGCCAATAGCTTGGGGAGTCTACTTTCCAAAATGGGGTCATTTGGGGGGGTTGTGCCACCTGGGCATTCCATGGCCTCCGAAACTGTGATAGGCAGTGAAGAGTGAAATCAAAAATTTACACCCTTAGAAATACTGAAGGCAGTGATTGGTTTTCGGGGCTCCGTACGCAGCTAGGCTCCCAAAAAGTCTCACAGATGTGGTATCCCCGTACTCAGGAGAAGCAGCTAAACGTATTTTGGGGTGCAATTCCACATATGCCCATAGCCTGTGTGAGCAATATATCATTTAGTGACAACTTTGTGCAAAAAAAAAAAAAATTGTCACTTTCCCGCAACTTGTGTCAAAATATAAAATATTCCATGGACTCAACATGCCTCTCAGCAAATAGCTTGGGGTGTCTACTTTCCAAAATGGGGTCATTTGGGGGGGTTTTGTGCCATCTGGGCATTTTATGGCCTTCAAAACTGTGATAGGTTGTGAGGAGTAAAATCAAAAATTTACGCCCTTAGAAATCCTGAAGGCGGTGATTGGTTTTCGGGGCCCCGTACCCGGCTAGGCTCCCAAAAAGTCCCACACATGTGGTATCCCCGTACTCAGGAGAAGCAGCTGAATGTATTTTGGGGTGCAATTCCACATAGGCCCATGGCCTGTGTGAGCAATATATCATTTAGTGACAACTTTTTGTAAATATTTTTTTTTTTGTCATTATTCCATTACTTGGGACAAAAAAATAAATATTCAATGGGTTCAACATGCCTCTCAGCAATTTCCTTGGGGTGTCTACTTTCCAAAATGGGGTCATTTGGGGGGGTTTTGTACTGCCCTGCCATTTTAGCACCTCAAGAAATGACATAGGCAGTCATAAACTAAAAGCTGTGTAAATTCCAGAAAATGTACCCTAGTTTGTAGAAGCTATAACTTTTGCGCAAACCAATAAATATACGCTTATTGACATTTTTTTACCAAAGACATGTGGCCGAATACATTTTGGCCTAAATGTATGACTAAAATTGAGTTTATTTGATTTTTTTTATAACAAACAGTAGAAAATATCATTTTTTTTCAAAATTTTCGGTCTTTTTCTGTTTATAGCGCAAAAAATAAAAACGGTAGAGGTGATCAAATACCATCAAAAGAAAGCTCTATTTGTGGGAAGAAAAGGACGCAAATTTCATTTGGGTACAGCATTGCATGACCGCGCAATTAGCAGTTAAAGCGACGCAGTGCCAAATTGGAAAAAATCCTCTGGTCCTTAGGCAGCATAATGGTCCGGGGCTGAAGTGGTTAAAGGCATATTACACTTTTATTGTTTCACTTTAAGCATTATTAAAATCACTGCTCCCGAAAAAATGGCCATTTTTAAAACTTTTTTTTGCATTGATCCATGTCTCCTGGGGCAGGACCCGGGTCCCCAAACCCTTTTTATGGCAATAACTTGCATATAAGCCTTTAAAATTAGCACTTTTGATTTTTCACAATCATGTCCCATAGAGTTTAATGGTGTTGGCACAAATTTTTTTGCCTGTTCGCATGTTCTGCTTTGAACCAAACCGGGGGGTGTTCGGCTCATCCCTACTTCCCAGCTGCCAGCAGAGTTAGTCAGGTAACGTCCCTGCCTGCTAGACCATGAGTCAGTGGTAATATAAACCTTGCTGCTGACGAACCCTGTTCAACGTGGCGAAAACATTGCCTTCCACATGCTGGTAGAGAGCCAGAATTGCCATACGTGAAAAGAAATGTCTTTTTGGAACCCGCCACTGTGGAACAGCACATTCCACAAATTCACGAAAGGGGGCAGAGTTCACCAGCTGAAAAGGCACCAGTTGCAGTGATAGCAATTTGGACAAGCTACCATTTATATGCTGAGCATGTGGATGGCTGGGACCGAATTTCTTTTTTATTGTTCAGCAACTGGGGTAGGGAAATTTTCCTGCTAAAATCAACAGGTAGTGTACTTCTAGCAGGTTGGCTGCAAGTACTTGTGGCACCTATTGATATACAGTACCTATTTGAGAGGACTGGAGGTATAGTGGGGTTGGAGATCCCAGATGAGGAGCAAGGAGAAGTCCATCTTTTTTTTAATGATGTGGGTCTTTCAGGATCTGTTGCCAACGGATTGCATGGCAGGTCTTCATATGTCTTGGCAAGCATGTGGTGCTCAAGCGGATGGTCTGGTCATGCTTGATCCACTTCAGACATAGATTGCAAACAGAAAGGGTGCGATCTACTGCGCACCTGTTGAAAAAAGCCAACACCAATGAACATTTGGAAGTCAGTGGGGAGTCAGCAGTGCCCTGCACCTGTGGAGCTCTGCGGTGTGATGCAGTAGGGTGGCTGCACTTAAACTGCCCCCTGGAGGACATCCTGCCTGTTTGGAGTTGTGCCTCCTCCTCCTCACTTTCCTCCTCTCTTCTCTCAGGCACCCAAGTACAGTCAGTGACCTCATCATCCCCCCTCCCCCCTCTCCTCGTCACTGGAGCAAACTTGGCAGTATGCTGCAGCTGGGGGAACATGACTGCCAGTTTCTTGTCCTTCTTGGGCACCCCCTACACTGTACACTACACTACACTGTATTATATATACTGTACACCGCACTACACTGTATTATATATACTGTACACCACACTACACTGTATTATATATAATGTACACCACACTACACTGTATTATATATACTGTACACCACACTACACTGTATTATATATACTGTACACCGCACTACACTGTATTATATATACTGTACACCACACTACACTGTATTATATATACTGTACACCACACTACACTGTATTATATACTGTACACCACACTACACTGTATTATATATACTGTATACCACACTACACCGTATTATATATACTGTACACCACACTACACTGTATTATATATACTGTACACCACACTACACTGTATTATATATACTGTACACCACACTACACTGTATTATATATAATGTATACCACACTACACTGTATTATATATACTGTACACCACACTACACTGTATTATATACTGTACACCACACTACACTGTATTATATATACTGTACACTACACTACACTGTATTATATATACTGTACACCGCACTACACTGTATTATATACTGTACACCACACTACACTATTATATATACTGTACACCACACTACACTGTATTATATACTGTACACTACACTACACTGTATTATATATACTGTACACACTACACTGTATTATATACTGTACACCACACTGCACTGTATTATATATACTGTACACCACACTACACTGTATTATATATACTGTACACCGCACTACACTGTATTATATATATACTGTACACCACACTACACTGTATTATATATACTGTACACAAACTGAAGTGTATTATTTACTGTACACCGCCTGTACTGTATATTATATACTGTACACTGACTGTAATGTATTATATACTGTACCCTGCCTGCACTGTATATACGGTACATGCTGTATTATATACTGTGCACACCAACTCCACTGTATTATATACTATACACACTGTAATATATACTGTACCCTGCCTGCACGCTCTATATATACACTACACTGACTACACGCTCTATATATACACTACACTGACTACACGCTCTATATATACACTACACTGACTACACGCTCTATATATACACTATACTGACTACACGCTCTATATATACACTACACTGACTACACGCTCTATATATACACTATACTGACTACACGCTCTATATATACACTACACTGACTACACGCTCTATATATACACTACACTGACTACACGCTCTATCAACTCACTAACTAACCTGTCTAATCTATCTCACATTCTCCACAACACACTACATACAGGCACCGTGTAAGCTGCCTTATATAGTGTGGGGCATGGACTTAGCCCCCTGAGCCATGATTGGCCTGGTTCGGTGCTGTCCTCAGGATGGGTCTGGTGTGGTGGTGGGGGGAGGGTGGTTGCAGTGCTGTCCTCAGGATGGGTCTGGTGTGGGGGGTGGGGGGAGGGTGGTTGCGGTTCTGTCCTCAGGATGGGTCTGGTGTGGGGGGTGGGGGGGAGGGTGGTTGCGGTGCTGTCCTCAGGATGGGTCTGGTGTGGGGGGAGGGTGGTTGCGGTGCTGTCCTCAGGATGGGTCTGGTGTGGGGGGTGGGGGGGTGGGTGGTTGCGGTGCTGTCCTCAGGATGGGTCTGGTGTGGGGGGTGGGGGGGAGGGTGGTTGCGGTGCTGTCCTCAGGATGGGTCTGGTGTGGGGGGTGGGTGGTTGCGGTGCTGTCCTCAGGATGGGTCTGGTGTGGGGGGTGGGTGGTTGCGGTGCTGTCCTCGGGATGGGCCTGGTGTGGGGGGTGGGGGGAGGGTGGTTGCGGTGCTGTCCTCAGGATGGGTCTGGTGTGGGGGGTGGGGGGGAGGGTGGTTGCGGTGCTGTCCTCAGGATGGGTCTGGTGTGGGGGGTGGGTGGTTGCGGTGCTGTCCTCAGGATGGGTCTGGTGTGGGGGGTGGGGGGGAGGGTGGTTG
Organism: Lithobates clamitans; assembly: GCA_037952925.1. Lineage (NCBI taxonomy): Eukaryota > Metazoa > Chordata > Amphibia > Anura > Ranidae > Lithobates > Lithobates clamitans. Next base: position 11,871 of record JBBGZY010003868.1, on the reverse strand, counting down.
CGGTGCTGTCCTCGGGATGGGCCTGGTGTGGGGGGTGGGGGGGAGGGTGGTTGCGGTGCTGTCCTCAGGATGGGTCTGGTGTGGTGGTTGCGGTGCTGTCCTCGGGATGGGTCTGGTGTGGGGGGTGGGGGGAGGGTGGTTGCGGTGCTGTCCTCGGGATGGGTCTGGTGTGGTGGTGGGGGGAGGGTGGTTGCGGTGCTGTCCTCAGGATAGGTCTGGTGTGGTGGTGGGGGGAGGGTGGTTGCGGTGCTGTCCTCAGGATGGGTCTGGTGTGGGGGGTGGGGGGGAGGGTGGTTGCGGTGCTGTCCTCAGGATGGGTCTGGTGTGGGGGGGAGGGTGGTTGCGGTGCTGTCCTCAGGATGGGTCTGGTGTGGGGGGTGGGGGGAGGGTGGTTGCGGTGCTGTCCTCAGGATGGGTCTGGTGTGGGGGGTGGGTGGTTGCGGTGCTGTCCTCAGGATGGGTCTGGTGTGGGGGGTGGGGGGGAGGGTGGTTGCGGTGCTGTCCTCAGGATGGGTCTGGTGTGGGGGGTGGGGGGAGGGTGGTTGCGGTGCTGTCCTCAGGATGGGTCTGGTGTGGGGGAGGGTGGGGGGAGGGTGGTTGCGGTGCTGTCCTCAGGATGGGTCTGGTGTGGGGGGAGGGTGGTTGCGGTGCTGTCCTCAGGATGGGTCTGGTGTGGGGGGAGGGTGGTTGCGGTGCTGTCCTCAGGATGGGTCTGGTGTGGGGGGAGGGTGGTTGCGGTGCTGTCCTCAGGATGGGTCTGGTGTGGGGGGGAGGGTGGTTGCGGTGCTGTCCTCAGGATGGGTCTGGTGTGGTGGTGGGGGGAGGGTGGTTGCGGTGCTGTCCTCAGGATGGGTCTGGTGTGGGGGGGAGGGTGGTTGCAGTGCTGTCCTCAGGATGGGTCTGGTGTGGGGGGGAGGGTGGTTGCAGTGCTGTCCTCAGGATGGGTCTGGTGTGGTGGTGGGGGGAGGGTGGTTGCGGTGCTGTCCTCAGGATGGGTCTGGTGTGGGGGGGAGGGTGGTTGCAGTGCTGTCCTCAGGATGGGTCTGGTGTGGGGGGTGGGGGGGAGGGTGGTTGCGGTGCTGTCCTCAGGATGGGTCTGGTGTGGGGGGAGGGTGGTTGCGGTGCTGTCCTCAGGATGGGTCTGGTGTGGGGGGTGGGGGGGAGGGTGGTTGCGGTGCTGTCCTCAGGATGGGTCTGGTGTGGGGGGAGGGTGGTTGCGGTGCTGTCCTCAGGATGGGTCTGGTGCAGGGGCGTAACTAGAAATAGCAGGGCCCCATAGCAAAATGTTGTATGGGGCCCCCCTGCAAACAGCCCCCCCCACAGCTGCCCTAGTGTCAATACAGCGTGACCTGTGCCCAATACAGCGTGACCTGTGCCCCATACAGTGTGACCTGTGCCCCATACAGCATGACCTGTGCCCCATACAGCGTGACCTGTGCCCCATACAGCGTGACCTGTGCCCCATACAGCGTGACCTGTGCCCCATACAGCGTGACCTGTGCCCCATACAGTGTGACCTGTGCCCCATACAGCGTGACCTGTGCCCAATACAGCGTGACCTGTGCCCCATACAGTGTGACCTGTGCCCCATACAGCATGACCTGTGCCCCATACAGCGTGACCTGTGCCCCATACAGCGTGACCTGTGCCCCATACAGCGTGACCTGTGCCCCATACAGTGTGACCTGTGCCCCATACAGCATGACCTGTGCCCAATACAGCATGACCTGTGCCCCATACAGCATGACCTGTGCCCCATACAGCGTGACCTGTGCCCAATACAGCATGACCTGTGCCCCATACAGCGTGACTTGTGCCCCATACAGCGTGACCTGTGCCCCATACAGTGTGACCTGTGCCCCATACAGCGTGACCTGTGCCCCATACAGCGTGACCTGTGCCCCATACAGCGTGACCTGTGCCCCATGCAGCGTGACCTGTGCCCCATACAGCCCCACCTGTGCAGAGGAAGAGGCAAGCCACCCGGATCAGCAGAGAGCGGGATTGCCCGCTGTAATAGCTTTCATTTGAATTTCCCGTCTTCCCGAGGCTCATCGTCACATAGCCCCACCTCTTGGCCCGACGCCTTTGATGATGTCACACGTCCCGCATTGGATTGGCGTTCTGTCTATCAAAGGCGCCGGGCCAAGAGGTGGAGCTATGTGACATGAGCCCCGGGAACACTGGAAGTTCTAATGAAAGCTCTTACATCGGGCAATTCAGCTCTCTGCTGATCCGGACAGCTCACCTCTTCCTTTCCTCTCTCTTCCCCTGGCTGGGAGACTGTGCTAGTGGTGCTCTCATCCTCACCGGGCCCCACTCGGCTGCGGGCCCCATAGCGCCCACATGGGTCACTATGGTGGTAGTTACGCCCCTGGTCTGGTGTGGGGGGAGGGTGGTTGCGGTTCTGTCCTCAGGATGGGTCTGGTGTGGGGGGTGGGGGGGAGGGTGGTTGCGGTTCTGTCCTCAGGATGGGTCTGGTGTGGGGGGAGGGTGGTTGCGGTTCTGTCCTCAGGATGGGTCTGGTGTGGGGGGGAGGGTGGTTGCGGTGCTGTCCTCAGGATGGGTCTGGTGTGGGGGTGGGTGGTTGCGGTGCTGTCCTCAGGATGGGTCTGGTGTGGGGGGAGGGTGGTTGCGGTTCTGTCCTCAGGATGGGTCTGGTGTGGGGGGGAGGGTGGTTGCGGTGCTGTCCTCAGGATGGGTCTGGTGTGGGGGGTGGGGGGGAGGGTGGTTGCGGTTCTGTCCTCAGGATGGGTCTGGTGTGGGGGGTGGGGGGGAGGGTGGTTGCGGTGCTGTCCTCAGGATGGGTCTGGTGTGGGGGGAGGGTGGTTGCGGTGCTGTCCTCAGGATGGGTCTGGTGTGGGGGGAGGGTGGTTGCGGTGCTGTCCTCAGGATGGGTCTGGTGTGGTGGTGGGGGGGAGGGTGGTTGCGGTGCTGTCCTCAGGATGGGTCTGGTGTGGGGGGAGGGTGGTTGCGGTGCTGTCCTCAGGATGGGTCTGGTGTGGTGGTGGGGGGAGGGTGGTTGTGGTGCTGTCCTCAGGATAGGTCTGGTGTGGGGGGTGGGGGGGAGGGTGGTTGCGGTGCTGTCCTCAGGATAGGTCTGGTGTGGGGGGTGGGGGGTGGGTGGTTGCGGTGCTGTCCTCAGGATGGGTCTGGTGTGGGGGGAGGGTGGTTGCGGTGCTGTCCTCAGGATAGGTCTGGTGTGGGGGGTGGGGGGGAGGGTGGTTGCGGTGCTGTCCTCAGGATGGGTCTGGTGTGGGGGGTGGGGGGAGGGTGGTTGCGGTGCTGTCCTCAGGATGGGTCTGGTGTGGGGGGAGGGTGGTTGCGGTGCTGTCCTCAGGATGGGTCTGGTGTGGGGGGAGGATGGTTGCGGTGCTGTCCTCAGGATGGGTCTGGTGGTGGGGGGAGGGTGGTTGCGGTGCTGTCCTCAGGATGGGTCTGGTGTGGGGGGTGGGGGGAGGGTGGTTGCGGTGCTGTCCTCAGGATGGGTCTGGTGTGGGGGGAGGGTGGTTGCGGTGCTGTCCTCAGGATGGGTCTGGTGTGGGGGGTGGGGGGAGGGTGGTTGCAGTGCTGTCCTCAGGATGGGTCTGGTGTGGGGGGAGGGTGGTTGCGGTGCTGTCCTCAGGATGGGTCTGGTGTGGTGGTGGGGGGGAGGGTGGTTGCGGTGCTGTCCTCAGGATGGGTCTGGTGTGGGGGGAGGGGGGAGGGTGGTTGCGGTGCTGTCCTCAGGATAGGTCTGGTGTGGGGTGTGGGGGGAGGGTGGTTGCGGTGCTGTCCTCAGGATAGGTCTGGTGTGGGGTGTGGGGGGAGGGTGGTTGCGGTGCTGTCCTCAGGATGGGTCTGGTGTGGGGGGTGGGGGGGAGGGTGGTTGCGGTGCTGTCCTCAGGATAGGTCTGGTGTGGGGGGTGGGGGGAGGGTGGTTGCGGTGCTGTCCTCAGGATGGGTCTGGTGTGGGGGGTGGGGGGGAGGGTGGTTGCGGTGCTGTCCTCAGGATGGGTCTGGTGTGGGGGGTGGGGGGTGGGGGGGAGGGTGGTTGCGGTGCTGTCCTCAGGATGGGTCTGGTGTGGGGGGTGGGGGGGAGGGTGGTTGCAGTTCTGTCCTCAGGATGGGTCTGGTGTGGGGGGAGGGTGGTTGCGGTGCTGTCCTCAGGATGGGTCTGGTGTGGGGGGAGGGTGGTTGCGGTGCTGTCCTCAGGATGGGTCTGGTGTGGTGGTGGGGGGAGGGTGGTTGCAGTGCTGTCCTCGGGATGGGTCTGGTGTGGGGGGTGGGGGGGAGGGTGGTTGCGGTGCTGTCCTCAGGATGGGTCTGGTGTGGGGGGAGGGGGGAGGGTGGTTGCGGTGCTGTCCTCAGGATAGGTCTGGTGTGGGGGGTGGGGGGAGGGTGGTTGCGGTGCTGTCCTCAGGATAGGTCTGGTGTGGGGTGTGGGGGGAGGGTGGTTGCGGTGCTGTCCTCAGGATGGGTCTGGTGTGGGGGGAGGGTGGTTGCGGTGCTGTCCTCAGGATGGGTCTGGTGTGGGGGGTGGGGGGAGGGTGGTTGCGGTTCTGTCCTCAGGATGGGTCTGGTGTGGGGGGTGGGGGGAGGGTGGTTGCGGTGCTGTCCTCAGGATGGGTCTGGTGTGGGGGGAGGGTGGTTGCGGTGCTGTCCTCAGGATGGGTCTGGTGTGGTGGTGGGGGGGAGGGTGGTTGCGGTGCTGTCCTCAGGATGGGTCTGGTGGTGGGGGGAGGGTGGTTGCGGTGCTGTCCTCAGGATGGGTCTGGTGTGGGGGGAGGATGGTTGCGGTGCTGTCCTCAGGATGGGTCTGGTGGTGGGGGGAGGGTGGTTGCGGTGCTGTCCTCAGGATGGGTCTGGTGTGGGGGGTGGGGGGAGGGTGGTTGCGGTGCTGTCCTCAGGATGGGTCTGGTGTGGTGGTGGGGGGGAGGGTGGTTGCGGTGCTGTCCTCAGGATGGGTCTGGTGTGGGGGGTGGGGGGGAGGGTGGTTGCGGTGCTGTCCTCAGGATAGGTCTGGTGTGGGGTGTGGGGGGAGGGTGGTTGCGGTGCTGTCCTCAGGATGGGTCTGGTGTGGGGGGTGGGGGGAGGGTGGTTGCAGTTCTGTCCTCAGGATGGGTCTGGTGTGGGGGGGAGGGTGGTTGCGGTGCTGTCCTCAGGATGGGTCTGGTGTGGGGGGGAGGGTGGTTGCGGTGCTGTCCTCAGGATGGGTCTGGTGTGGGGGGAGGGTGGTTGCGGTGCTGTCCTCAGGATGGGTCTGGTGTGGGGGGAGGGTGGTTGCGGTGCTGTCCTCAGGATGGGTCTGGTGTGGTGGTGGGGGGAGGGTGGTTGCGGTGCTATCCTCAGGATGTGTCTGGTGTGGGGGGAGGGTAGTTGCGGTGCTATCCTCAGGATGGGTCTGGTGTGGGGGGTGGGGGGGAGGGTGGTTGCGGTGCTGTCCTCAGGATGGGTCTGGTGTGGGGGGAGGGTGGTTGCGGTGCTGTCCTCAGAATGGGTCTGGTGTGGGGGGAGGGTGGTTGCGGTTCTGTCCTCAGGATGGGTCTGGTGTGGGGGGTGGGGGGGAGGGTGGTTGCGGTGCTGTCCTCAGGATGGGTCTGGTGTGGGGGGTGGGGGGGAGGGTGGTTGCGGTGCTGTCCTCAGGATGGGTCTGGTGTGGGGGGTGGGTGGTTGCGGTGCTGTCCTCAGGATGGGTCTGGTGTGGGGGGAGGGTGGTTGCAGTGCTGTCCTCAGGATGGGTCTGGTGTGGGGGGAGGGTGGTTGCGGTGCTGTCCTCGGGATGGGTCTGGTGTGGGGGGAGGGTGGTTGCGGTGCTGTCCTCAGGATGGGTCTGGTGTGGGGGGAGGGGGGAGGGTGGTTGCGGTGCTGTCCTCAGGATGGGTCTGGTGTGGGGGGGTGGGTGGTTGCGGTGCTGTCCTCGGGATGGGTCTGGTGTGGGGGGAGGGTGGTTGCGGTGCTGTCCTCAGGATGGGTCTGGTGTGGTGGTGGGGGGAGGGTGGTTGCGGTGCTGTCCTCAGGATGGGTCTGGTGTGGGGGGTGGGGGGGTGGGTGGTTGCGGTGCTGTCCTCGGGATGGGTCTGGTGTGGGGGGGAGGGTGGTTGCGGTGCTGTCCTCAGGATGGGTCTGGTGTGGGGGGTGGGGGGGAGGGTGGTTGCGGTGCTGTCCTCAGGATGGGTCTGGTGTGGGGTGTGGGGGGAGGGTGGTTGCGGTGCTGTCCTCAGGATGGGTCTGGTGTGGGGGGTGGGGGGGAGGGTGGTTGCGGTGCTGTCCTCAGGATGGGTCTGGTGTGGGGGGAGGGTGGTTGCGGTGCTGTCCTCAGTATGGGTCTGGTGTGGGGGGAGGGTGGTTGCGGTTCTGTCCTCAGGATGGGTCTGGTGTGGGGGGAGGGTGGTTGCGGTGCTGTCCTCAGGATGGGTCTGGTGTGGGGGGAGGGTGGTTGCGGTGCTGTCCTCAGGATGGGTCTGGTGTGGGGGGGAGGGTGGTTGCGGTGCTGTCCTCAGGATGGGTCTGGTGTGGGGGGAGGGTGGTTGCGGTTCTGTCCTCGGGATGGGTCTGGTGTGGGGGGAGGGTGGTTGCGGTGCTGTCCTCAGGATGGGTCTGGTGTGGGGGGAGGGTGGTTGCGGTGCTGTCCTCAGGATGGGTCTGGTGTGGGGGGTGGGGGGGAGGGTGGTTGCGGTGCTGTCCTCAGGATGGGTCTGGTGTGGGGGGTGGGTGGTTGCGGTGCTGTCCTCAGGATGGGTCTGGTGTGGGGGGTGGGGGGAGGGTGGTTGCGGTGTTGTCCTCAGGATGGGTCTGGTGTGGGGGGGAGGGTGGTTGCGGTGCTGTCCTCAGGATGGGTCTGGTGTGGGGGGTGGGTGGTTGCGGTGCTGTCCTCAGGATGGGTCTGGTGTGGGGGGAGGGTGGTTGCGGTGCTGTCCTCAGGATGGGTCTGGTGTGGGGGGTGGGGGGAGGGTGGTTGCGGTGCTGTCCTCAGGATGGGTCTGGTGTGGGGGGTGGGGGGGAGGGTGGTTGCGGTGCTGTCCTCAGGATGGGTCTGGTGTGGGGGGTGGGGGGGAGGGTGGTTGCGGTGCTGTCCTCAGGATGGGTCTGGTGTGGGGGGAGGGTGGTTGCGGTGCTGTCCTCAGGATGGGTCTGGTGTGGGGGGGAGGGTGGTTGCGGTGCTGTCCTCAGGATGGGTCTGGTGTGGGGGGGAGGGTGGTTGCGGTGCTGTCCTCAGGATGGGTCTGGTGTGGGGGGGAGGGTGGTTGCGGTGCTGTCCTCAGGATGGGTCTGGTGTGGGGGGTGGGGGGAGGGTGGTTGCGGTGCTGTCCTCAGGATGGGTCTGGTGTGGGGGGTGGGGGGGAGGGTGGTTGCGGTGCTGTCCTCAGGATGGGTCTGGTGTGGGGGGTGGGGGGGAGGGTGGTTGCGGTGCTGTCCTCAGGATGGGTCTGGTGTGGGGGGAGGGTGGTTGCGGTGCTGTCCTCAGGATGGGTCTGGTGTGGGGGGTGGGTGGTTGCGGTGCTGTCCTCAGGATGGGTCTGGTGTGGGGGGAGGGTGGTTGCAGTGCTGTCCTCAGGATGGGTCTGGTGTGGGGGGGAGGGTGGTTGCGGTGCTGTCCTCAGGATGGGTCTGGTCTGGTGTGGGGGGAGGGTGGTTGCGGTTCTGTCCTCAGGATGGGTCTGGTTTGGGGGGAGGGTGGTTGCGGTGCTGTCCTCAGGATGGGTCTGGTGTGGGGGGAGGGTGGTTGCAGTGCTGTCCTCAGGATTGGTCTGGTGTGGGGGGAGGGTGGTTGCGGTGCTGTCCTCGGGATGGGTCTGGTGTGGGGGGTGGGGGGAGGGTGGTTGCGGTGCTGTCCTCAGGATGGGTCTGGTGTGGGGGGTGGGGGGGAGGGTGGTTGCGGTGCTGTCCTCAGGATGGGTCTGGTGTGGGGTGTGGGGGGAGGGTGGTTGCGGTGCTGTCCTCAGGATGGGTCTGGTGTGGGGGGTGGGGGGGAGGGTGGTTGCGGTGCTGTCCTCAGGATGGGTCTGGTGTGGGGGGAGGGTGGTTGCGGTGCTGTCCTCAGTATGGGTCTGGTGTGGGGGGAGGGTGGTTGCGGTTCTGTCCTCAGGATGGGTCTGGTGTGGGGGGAGGGTGGTTGCGGTGCTGTCCTCAGGATGGGTCTGGTGTGGGGGGAGGGTGGTTGCGGTGCTGTCCTCAGGATGGGTCTGGTGTGGGGGGGAGGGTGGTTGCGGTGCTGTCCTCAGGATGGGTCTGGTGTGGGGGGAGGGGTGGTTGCGGTTCTGTCCTCGGGATGGGGTGTGGGGGGAGGGTGGTTGCGGTGCTGTCCTCAGGATGGGTCTGGTGTGGGGGGAGGGTGGTTGCGGTGCTGTCCTCAGGATGGGTCTGGTGTGGGGGGTGGGGGGGAGGGTGGTTGCGGTGCTGTCCTCAGGATGGGTCTGGTGTGGGGGGTGGGTGGTTGCGGTGCTGTCCTCAGGATGGGTCTGGTGTGGGGGGTGGGGGGAGGGTGGTTGCGGTGTTGTCCTCAGGATGGGTCTGGTGTGGGGGGAGGGTGGTTGCGGTGCTGTCCTCAGGATGGGTCTGGTGTGGGGGGTGGGTGGTTGCGGTGCTGTCCTCAGGATGGGTCTGGTGTGGGGGGAGGGTGGTTGCGGTGCTGTCCTCAGGATGGGTCTGGTGTGGGGGGTGGGGGGAGGGTGGTTGCGGTGCTGTCCTCAGGATGGGTCTGGTGTGGGGGGTGGGGGGAGGGTGGTTGCGGTGCTGTCCTCAGGATGGGTCTGGTGTGGGGGGTGGGGGGGAGGGTGGTTGCGGTGCTGTCCTCAGGATGGGTCTGGTGTGGGGGGAGGGTGGTTGCGGTGCTGTCCTCAGGATGGGTCTGGTGTGGGGGGGAGGGTGGTTGCGGTGCTGTCCTCAGGATGGGTCTGGTGTGGGGGGGGAGGGTGGTTGCGGTGCTGTCCTCAGGATGGGTCTGGTGTGGGGGGGAGGGTGGTTGCGGTGCTGTCCTCAGGATGGGTCTGGTGTGGGGGGTGGGGGGAGGGTGGTTGCGGTGCTGTCCTCAGGATGGGTCTGGTGTGGGGGGTGGGGGGGAGGGTGGTTGCGGTGCTGTCCTCAGGATGGGTCTGGTGTGGGGGGTGGGGGGGAGGGTGGTTGCGGTGCTGTCCTCAGGATGGGTCTGGTGTGGGGGGAGGGTGGTTGCGGTGCTGTCCTCAGGATGGGTCTGGTGTGGGGGGTGGGTGGTTGCGGTGCTGTCCTCAGGATGGGTCTGGTGTGGGGGGAGGGTGGTTGCAGTGCTGTCCTCAGGATGGGTCTGGTGTGGGGGGAGGGTGGTTGCGGTGCTGTCCTCAGGATGGGTCTGGTCTGGTGTGGGGGGAGGGTGGTTGCGGTTCTGTCCTCAGGATGGGTCTGGTTTGGGGGGAGGGTGGTTGCGGTGCTGTCCTCAGGATGGGTCTGGTGTGGGGGGAGGGTGGTTGCAGTGCTGTCCTCAGGATTGGTCTGGTGTGGGGGGAGGGTGGTTGCGGTGCTGTCCTCGGGATGGGTCTGGTGTGGGGGGTGGGGGGAGGGTGGTTGCGGTGCTGTCCTCAGGATGGGTCTGGTGTGGGGGGTGGGGGGGAGGGTGGTTGCGGTGCTGTCCTCAGGATGGGTCTGGTGTGGGGGGTGGGTGGTTGCGGTGCTGTCCTCAGGATGGGTCTGGTGTGGGGGGAGGGTGGTTGCAGTGCTGTCCTCAGGATGGGTCTGGTGTGGGGGGTGGGGGGGAGGGTGGTTGCAGTGCTGTCCTCAGGATGGGTCTGGTGTGGGGGGGAGGGTGGTTGCGGTGCTGTCCTCAGGATGGGTCTGGTCTGGTGTGGGGGGAGGGTGGTTGCGGTGCTGTCCTCGGGATGGGTCTGGTGTGGGGGGTGGGGGGGTGGGTGGTTGCGGTGCTGTCCTCAGGATTGGTCTGGTGTGGGGGGAGGGTGGTTGCGGTGCTGTCCTCGGGATGGGTCTGGTGTGGGGGGTGGGGGGAGGGTGGTTGCGGTGCTGTCCTCAGGATTGGTCTGGTGTGGGGGGAGGGTGGTTGCGGTGCTGTCCTCGGGATGGGTCTGGTGTGGGGTGTGGGGGGTGGGTGGTTGCGGTGCTGTCCTCGGGATGGGTCTGGTGTGGGGGGTGGGGGGAGGGTGGTTGCGGTGCTGTCCTCAGGATGGGTCTGGTGTGGGGGGTGGGTGGTTGCGGTGCTGTCCTCAGGATGGGTCTGGTGTGGGGGGAGGGTGGTTGCGGTGCTGTCCTCGGGATGGGTCTGGTGTGGGGGGTGGGTGGTTGCGGTGCTGTCCTCAGGATGGGTCTGGTGTGGGGGGGAGGGTGGTTGCGGTGCTGTCCTCAGGATGGGTCTGGTGTGGGGGGAGGGTGGTTGCGGTGCTGTCCTCAGGATGGGTCTGGTGTGGGGGGGAGGGTGGTTGCGGTGCTGTCCTCAGGATGGGTCTGGTGTGGGGGGTGGGTGGTTGCGGTGCTGTCCTCAGGATGGGTCTGGTGTGGGGGGAGGGTGGTTGCGGTGCTGTCCTCAGGATGGGTCTGGTGTGGGGGGGAGGGTGGTTGCGGTGCTGTCCTCAGGATGGGTCTGGTGTGGGGGGTGGGGGGAGGGTGGTTGCGGTGCTGTCCTCAGGATGGGTCTGGGGTGGGGGGAGGGTGGTTGCGGTGCTGTCCTCAGGATGGGTCTGGTGTGGTGGTGGGGGGGAGGGTGGTTGCGGTGCTGTCCTCAGGATGGGTCTGGTGTGGGGGGAGGGTGGTTGCGGTTCTGTCCTCAGGATGGGTCTGGTGTGGGGGGTGGGGGGAGGGTGGTTGCGGTGCTGTCCTCAGGATGGGTCTGGTGTGGGGGGAGGGTGGTTGCGGTGCTGTCCTCAGGATGGGTCTGGTGTGGGGGGAGGGTGGTTGCGGTGCTGTCCTCAGGATGGGTCTGGTGTGGGGGGTGGGGGGGAGGGTGGTTGCGGTGCTGTCCTCAGGATGGGTCTGGGGTGGGGGGAGGGTGGTTGCGGTGCTGTCCTCAGGATGGGTCTGGTGTGGGGGGTGGGGGGAGGGTGGTTGCGGTGCTGTCCTCAGGATGGGTCTGGTGTGGGGGGAGGGTGGTTGCGGTGCTGTCCTCAGGATAGGTCTGGTGTGGGGGGGTGGGGGGGAGGGTGGTTGCGGTGCTGTCCTCAGGATGGGTCTGGTGTGGGGGGAGGGTGGTTGCGGTGCTGTCCTCAGGATGGGTCTGGTGTGGGGGGAGGGTGGTTGCGGTGCTGTCCTCAGGATGGGTCTGGTGTGGGGGGGTGGGGGGGAGGGTGGTTGCGGTGCTGTCCTCAGGATGGGTCTGGTGTGGGGGGTGGGTGGTTGCGGTGCTGTCCTCAGGATGGGTCTGGTGTGGGGGGTGGGGGGAGGGTGGTTGCGGTGCTGTCCTCGGGATGGGTCTGGTGTGGGGGGAGGGTGGTTGCGGTTCTGTCCTCAGGATGGGTCTGGTGTGGGGGGTGGGTGGTTGCGGTGCTGTCCTCGGGATGGGTCTGGTGTGGGGGAGGGTGGTTGCGGTGCTGTCCTCGGGATGGGTCTGGTGTGGGGGGAGGGTGGTTGCGGTGCTGTCCTCAGGATGGGTCTGGTGTGGTGGTGGGGGGGAGGGTGGTTGCGGTGCTGTCCTCAGGATGGGTCTGGTGTGGGGGGTGGGGGGAGGGTGGTTGCGGTGCTGTCCTCAGGATGGGTCTGGTGTGGGGGGAGGGTGGTTGCGGTTCTGTCCTCAGGATGGGTCTGGTGTGGGGGGTGGGGGGGAGGGTGGTTGCGGTGCTGTCCTCAGGATGGGTCTGGTGTGGGGGGAGGGTGGTTGCGGTGCTGTCCTCAGGATGGGTCTGGTGTGGGGTGTGGGGGGGAGGGTGGTTGCGGGTGCTGTCCTCAGGATGGGTCTGGTGTGGGGGGAGGGTGGTT
>JBBGZY010003867.1:0-19031 GCA_037952925.1 Lithobates clamitans | reverse complement strand
CTGTTCTTATTCTGTATGTATGGACTCTGCACAGTACTACTTCTCTTGTCCTGTATGTCGGGTGTAATTCTCAGTATCTGTTCTTATTCTGTATGTATGGACTCTGCACAGTACTACTTCTCTTGTCCTGTATGTCGGGTGTAATTCTCGGTATCTGTTCTTATTCTGTATGTATGGACTCTGCACAGTACTACTTCTCTTGTCCTGTATGTCGGGTGTAATTCTCAGTGAGTGATAGTATCTGTTCTTATTCTGTATGTATGGACTCTGCACAGTACTACTTCTCTTGTCCTGTATGTCGGGTGTAATTCTCGGTATCTGTTCTTATTCTGTATGTATGGACTCTGCACAGTACTACTTCTCTTGTCCTGTATGTCGGGTGTAATTCTCGGTATCTGTTCTTATTCTGTATGTATGGACTCTGCACAGTACTACTTCTCTTGTCCTGTATGTCGGGTGTAATTCTCAGTATCTGTTCTTATTCTGTATGTATGGACTCTGCACAGTACTACTTCTCTTGTCCTGTATGTCGGGTGTAATTCTCGGTATCTGTTCTTATTCTGTATGTATGGACTCTGCACAGTACTACTTCTCTTGTCCTGTATGTCGGGTGTAATTCTCGGTATCTGTTCTTATTCTGTATGTATGGACTCTGCACAGTACTACTTCTCTTGTCCTGTATGTCGGGTGTAATTCTCGGTATCTGTTCTTATTCTGTATGTATGGACTCTGCACAGTACTACTTCTCTTGTCCTGTATGTCGGGTGTAATTCTCGGTATCTGTTCTTATTCTGTATGTATGGACTCTGCACAGTACTACTTCTCTTGTCCTGTATGTCGGGTGTAATTCTCGGTATCTGTTCTTATTCTGTATGTATGGACTCTGCACAGTACTACTTCTCTTGTCCTGTATGTCGGGTGTAATTCTCGGTATCTGTTCTTATTCTGTATGTATGGACTCTGCACAGTACTACTTCTCTTGTCCTGTATGTCGGGTGTAATTCTCGGTATCTGTTCTTATTCTGTATGTATGGACTCTGCACAGTACTACTTCTCTTGTCCTGTATGTCGGGTGTAATTCTCGGTATCTGTTCTTATTCTGTATGTATGGACTCTGCACAGTACTACTTCTCTTGTCCTGTATGTCGGGTGTAATTCTCAGTATCTGTTCTTATTCTGTATGTATGGACTCTGCACAGTACTACTTCTCTTGTCCTGTATGTCGGGTGTAATTCTCGGTATCTGTTCTTATTCTGTATGTATGGACTCTGCACAGTACTACTTCTCTTGTCCTGTATGTCGGGTGTAATTCTCGGTATCTGTTCTTATTCTGTATGTATGGACTCTGCACAGTACTACTTCTCTTGTCCTGTATGTCGGGTGTAATTCTCGGTATCTGTTCTTATTCTGTATGTATGGACTCTGCACAGTACTACTTCTCTTGTCCTGTATGTCGGGTGTAATTCTCAGGTATCTGTTCTTATTCTGTATGTATGGACTCTGCACAGTACTACTTCTCTTGTCCTGTATGTTGGGTGTAATTCTCGGTATCTGTTCTTATTCTGTATGTATGGACTCTGCACAGTACTACTTCTCTTGTCCTGTATGTCGGGTGTAATTCTCAGTATCTGTTCTTATTCTGTATGTATGGACTCTGCACAGTACTACTTCTCTTGTCCTGTATCCCGGGTGTAATTCTCGGTATCTGTTCTTATTCTGTATGTATGGACTCTGCACAGTACTACTTCTCTTGTCCTGTATGTCGGGTGTAATTCTCGGTATCTGTTCTTATTCTGTATGTATGGACTCTGCACAGTACTACTTCTCTTGTCCTGTATCCCGGGTGTAATTCTCGGTATCTGTTCTTATTCTGTATGTATGGACTCTGCACAGTACTACTTCTCTTGTCCTGTATGTCGGGTGTAATTCTCGGTATCTGTTCTTATTCTGTATGTATGGACTCTGCATAGTACTACTTCTCTTGTCCTGTATGTTGGGTGTAATTCTCAGTATCTGTTCTTATTCTGTATGTATGGACTCTGCACAGTACTACTTCTCTTGTCCTGTATGTCGGGTGTAATTCTCGGTATCTGTTCTTATTCTGTATGTATGGACTCTGCACAGTACTACTTCTCTTGTCCTGTATGTCGGGTGTAATTCTCAGTATCTGTTCTTATTCTGTATGTATGGACTCTGCACAGTACTACTTCTCTTGTCCTGTATGTCGGGTGTAATTCTCGGTATCTGTTCTTATTCTGTATGTATGGACTCTGCACAGTACTACTTCTCTTGTCCTGTATGTCGGGTGTAATTCTCGGTATCTGTTCTTATTCTGTATGTATGGACTCTGCACAGTACTACTTCTCTTGTCCTGTATGTTGGGTGTAATTCTCAGTATCTGTTCTTATTCTGTATGTATGGACTCTGCACAGTACTACTTCTCTTGTCCTGTATGTTGGGTGTAATTCTCGGTATCTGTTCTTATTCTGTATGTATGGACTCTGCACAGTACTACTTCTCTTGTCCTGTATGTCGGGTGTAATTCTCGGTATCTGTTCTTATTCTGTATGTATGGACTCTGCACAGTACTACTTCTCTTGTCCTGTATGTTGGGTGTAATTCTCGGTATCTGTTCTTATTCTGTATGTATAGACTCTGCACAGTACTACTTCTCTTGTCCTGTATGTCGGGTGTAATTCTCAGTATCTGTTCTTATTCTGTATGTATGGACTCTGCACAGTACTACTTCTCCTGTCCTGTATGTCGGGTGTAATTCTCGGTATCTGTTCTTATTCTGTATGTATGGACTCTGCACAGTACCACTTCTCTTGTCCTGTATGTCGGGTGTGATTCTCGGTATCTGTCCTTATTCTGTATGTATGGACTCTGCACAGTACTACTTCTCTTGTCCTGTATGTCGGGTGTAATTCTCGGTATCTGTTCTTATTCTGTATGTATGTACTCTGCACAGTACTACTTCTCTTGTCCTGTATGTCGGGTGTAATTCTCGGTATCTGTTCTTATTCTGTATGTATGGACTCTGCACAGTACTACTTCTCTTGTCCTGTATGTCGGGTGTAATTCTCGGTATCTGTTCTTATTCTGTATGTATGGACTCTGCACAGTACTACTTCTCTTGTCCTGTATGTCGGGTGTAATTCTCGGTATCTGTTCTTATTCTGTATGTATGGACTCTGCACAGTACTACTTCTCTTGTCCTGTATGTCGGGTGTAATTCTCGGTATCTGTTCTTATTCTGTATGTATGGACTCTGCACAGTACTACTTCTCTTGTCCTGTATGTCGGGTGTAATTCTCAGTATCTGTTCTTATTCTGTATGTATGGACTCTGCACAGTACTACTTCTCTTGTCCTGTATGTCGGGTGTAATTCTCGGTATCTGTTCTTATTCTGTATGTATGGACTCTGCACAGTACTACTTCTCTTGTCCTGTATGTCGGGTGTAATTCTCGGTATCTGTTCTTATTCTGTATGTATGGACTCTGCACAGTACTACTTCTCTTGTCCTGTATCCCGGGTGTAATTCTCGGTATCTGTTCTTATTCTGTATGTATGGACTCTGCACAGTACTACTTCTCTTGTCCTGTATGTCGGGTGTAATTCTCGGTATCTGTTCTTATTCTGTATGTATGGACTCTGCACAGTACTACTTCTCTTGTCCTGTATGTCGGGTGTAATTCTCGGTATCTGTTCTTATTCTGTATGTATGGACTCTGCACAGTACTACTTCTCTTGTCCTGTATGTCGGGTGTAATTCTCGGTATCTCTTCTTATTCTGTATGTATGGACTCTGCACAGTACTACTTCTCTTGTCCTGTATGTCGGGTGTAATTCTCAGTATCTGTTCTTATTCTGTATGTATGGACTCTGCACAGTACTACTTCTCTTGTCCTGTATGTCGGGTGTAATTCTCGGTATCTGTTCTTATTCTGTATGTATGGACTCTGCACAGTACTACTTCTCTTGTCCTGTATGTCGGGTGTAATTCTCGGTATCTGTTCTTATTCTGTATGTATGGACTCTGCACAGTACTACTTCTCTTGTCCTGTATGTCGGGTGTAATTCTCAGTATCTGTTCTTATTCTGTATGTATGGACTCTGCACAGTACTACTTCCCTTGTCCTGTATGTCGGGTGTAATTCTCGGTATCTGTTCTTATCCTGTATGTATGGACTCTGCACAGTACTACTTCTCTTGTCCTGTATGTCGGGTGTAATTCTCGGTATCTGTTCTTATTCTGTATGTATGGACTCTGCACAGTACTACTTCTCTTGTCCTGTATGTCGGGTGTAATTCTCGGTATCTGTTCTTATTCTGTATGTATGGACTCTGCACAGTACTACTTCTCTTGTCCTGTATGTCGGGTGTAATTCTCGGTATCTGTTCTTATTCTGTATGTATGGACTCTGCACAGTACTACTTCTCTTGTCCTGTATGTCGGGTGTAATTCTCGGTATCTGTTCTTATTCTGTATGTATGGACTCTGCACAGTACTACTTCTCTTGTCCTGTATCCCGGGTGTAATTCTCGGTATCTGTTCTTATTCTGTATGTATGGACTCTGCATAGTACTACTTCTCTTGTCCTGTATGTTGGGTGTAATTCTCAGTATCTGTTCTTATTCTGTATGTATGGACTCTGCACAGTACTACTTCTCTTGTCCTGTATGTCGGGTGTAATTCTCGGTATCTGTTCTTATTCTGTATGTATGGACTCTGCACAGTACTACTTCTCTTGTCCTGTATGTCGGGTGTAATTCTCAGTATCTGTTCTTATTCTGTATGTATGGACTCTGCACAGTACTACTTCTCTTGTCCTGTATGTCGGGTGTAATTCTCGGTATCTGTTCTTATTCTGTATGTATGGACTCTGCACAGTACTACTTCTCTTGTCCTGTATGTCGGGTGTAATTCTCGGTATCTGTTCTTATTCTGTATGTATGGACTCTGCACAGTACTACTTCTCTTGTCCTGTATGTTGGGTGTAATTCTCAGTATCTGTTCTTATTCTGTATGTATGGACTCTGCACAGTACTACTTCTCTTGTCCTGTATGTTGGGTGTAATTCTCGGTATCTGTTCTTATTCTGTATGTATGGACTCTGCACAGTACTACTTCTCTTGTCCTGTATGTCGGGTGTAATTCTCGGTATCTGTTCTTATTCTGTATGTATGGACTCTGCACAGTACTACTTCTCTTGTCCTGTATGTCGGGTGTAATTCTCGGTATCTGTTCTTATTCTGTATGTATGGACTCTGCACAGTACTACTTCTCTTGTCCTGTATGTCGGGTGTAATTCTCGGTATCTGTTCTTATTCTGTATGTATGGACTCTGCACAGTACTACTTCTCTTGTCCTGTATGTCGGGTGTAATTCTCGGTATCTGTTCTTATTCTGTATGTATGGACTCTGCACAGTACTACTTCTCTTGTCCTGTATGTCGGGTGTAATTCTCGGTATCTGTTCTTATTCTGTATGTATGGACTCTGCACAGTACTACTTCTCTTGTCCTGTATGTCGGGTGTAATTCTCGGTATCTGTTCTTATTCTGTATGTATGGACTCTGCACAGTACTACTTCTCTTGTCCTGTATGTCGGGTGTAATTCTCGGTATCTGTTCTTATTCTGTATGTATGGACTCTGCACAGTACTACTTCTCTTGTCCTGTATGTCGGGTGTAATTCTCGGTATCTGTTCTTATTCTGTATGTATGGACTCTGCACAGTACTACTTCTCTTGTCCTGTATGTCGGGTGTAATTCTCGGTATCTGTTCTTATTCTGTATGTATGGACTCTGCACAGTACTACTTCTCTTATGTCGGGTGTAATTCTCGGTATCTGTTCTTATTCTGTATGTATGGACTCTGCACAGTACTACTTCTCTTGTCCTGTATGTCGGGTGTAATTCTCGGTATCTGTTGTTATTCTGTATGTATGGACTCTGCACAGTACTACTTCTCTTGTCCTGTATGTCGGGTGTAATTCTCGGTATCTGTTCTTATTCTGTATGTATAGACTCTGCACAGTACTACTTCTCTTGTCCTGTATGTCGGGTGTAATTCTCGGTATCTGTTCTTATTCTGTATGTATGGACTCTGCACAGTACTACTTCTCTTGTCCTGTATGTCGGGTGTAATTCTCGGTATCTGTTCTTATTCTGTATGTATGGACTCTGCACAGTACTACTTCTCTTGTCCTGTATCCCGGGTGTAATTCTCGGTATCTGTTCTTATTCTGTATGTATGGACTCTGCACAGTACTACTTCTCTTGTCCTGTATCCCGGGTGTAATTCTCGGTATCTGTTCTTATTCTGTATGTATGGACTCTGCACAGTACTACTTCTCTTGTCCTGTATCCCGGGTGTAATTCTCGGTATCTGTTCTTATTCTGTATGTATGGACTCTGCATAGTACTACTTCTCTTGTCCTGTATGTTGGGTGTAATTCTCAGTATCTGTTCTTATTCTGTATGTATGGACTCTGCACAGTACTACTTCTCTTGTCCTGTATGTCGGGTGTAATTCTCGGTATCTGTTCTTATTCTGTATGTATGGACTCTGCACAGTACTACTTCTCTTGTCCTGTATGTCGGGTGTAATTCTCGGTATCTGTTCTTATTCTGTATGTATGGACTCTGCACAGTACTACTTCTCTTGTCCTGTATGTCGGGTGTAATTCTCAGTATCTGTTCTTATTCTGTATGTATGGACTCTGCACAGTACTACTTCTCTTGTCCTGTATGTCGGGTGTAATTCTCGGTATCTCTTCTTATTCTGTATGTATGGACTCTGCACAGTACTACTTCTCTTGTCCTGTATGTCGGGTGTAATTCTCAGTATCTGTTCTTATTCTGTATGTATGGACTCTGCACAGTACTACTTCTCTTGTCCTGTATGTCGGGTGTAATTCTCGGTATCTGTTCTTATTCTGTATGTATGGACTCTGCACAGTACTACTTCTCTTGTCCTGTATGTCGGGTGTAATTCTCAGTATCTGTTCTTATTCTGTATGTATGGACTCTGCACAGTACTACTTCTCTTGTCCTGTATGTCGGGTGTAATTCTCGGTATCTGTTCTTATTCTGTATGTATGGACTCTGCACAGTACTACTTCTCTTGTCCTGTATGTCGGGTGTAATTCTCAGTATCTGTTCTTATTCTGTATGTATGGACTCTGCACAGTACTACTTCTCTTGTCCTGTATGTCGGGTGTAATTCTCGGTATCTGTTCTTATTCTGTATGTATGGACTCTGCACAGTACTACTTCTCTTGTCCTGTATGTCGGGTGTAATTCTCAGTATCTGTTCTTATTCTGTATGTATGGACTCTGCACAGTACTACTTCTCTTGTCCTGTATGTCGGGTGTAATTCTCGGTATCTGTTCTTATTCTGTATGTATGGACTCTGCACAGTACTACTTCTCTTGTCCTGTATGTCGGGTGTAATTCTCGGTATCTGTTCTTATTCTGTATGTATGGACTCTGCACAGTACTACTTCTCTTGTCCTGTATGTTGGGTGTAATTCTCAGTATCTGTTCTTATTCTGTATGTATGGACTCTGCACAGTACTACTTCTCTTGTCCTGTATGTTGGGTGTAATTCTCGGTATCTGTTCTTATTCTGTATGTATGGACTCTGCACAGTACTACTTCTCTTGTCCTGTATGTCGGGTGTAATTCTCAGTATCTGTTCTTATTCTGTATGTATGGACTCTGCACAGTACTACTTCTCTTGTCCTGTATCCCGGGTGTAATTCTCGGTATCTGTTCTTATTCTGTATGTATGGACTCTGCACAGTACTACTTCTCTTGTCCTGTATGTCGGGTGTAATTCTCGGTATCTGTTCTTATTCTGTATGTATGGACTCTGCACAGTACTACTTCTCTTGTCCTGTATCCCGGGTGTAATTCTCGGTATCTGTTCTTATTCTGTATGTATGGACTCTGCACAGTACTACTTCTCTTGTCCTGTATGTCGGGTGTAATTCTCGGTATCTGTTCTTATTCTGTATGTATGGACTCTGCATAGTACTACTTCTCTTGTCCTGTATGTTGGGTGTAATTCTCAGTATCTGTTCTTATTCTGTATGTATGGACTCTGCACAGTACTACTTCTCTTGTCCTGTATGTCGGGTGTAATTCTCGGTATCTGTTCTTATTCTGTATGTATGGACTCTGCACAGTACTACTTCTCTTGTCCTGTATGTCGGGTGTAATTCTCGGTATCTGTTCTTATTCTGTATGTATGGACTCTGCACAGTACTACTTCTCTTGTCCTGTATGTCGGGTGTAATTCTCAGTATCTGTTCTTATTCTGTATGTATGGACTCTGCACAGTACTACTTCTCTTGTCCTGTATGTCGGGTGTAATTCTCGGTATCTGTTCTTATTCTGTATGTATGGACTCTGCACAGTACTACTTCTCTTGTCCTGTATGTCGGGTGTAATTCTCGGTATCTGTTCTTATTCTGTATGTATGGACTCTGCACAGTACTACTTCTCTTGTCCTGTATGTTGGGTGTAATTCTCAGTATCTGTTCTTATTCTGTATGTATGGACTCTGCACAGTACTACTTCTCTTGTCCTGTATGTTGGGTGTAATTCTCGGTATCTGTTCTTATTCTGTATGTATGGACTCTGCACAGTACTACTTCTCTTGTCCTGTATGTCGGGTGTAATTCTCGGTATCTGTTCTTATTCTGTATGTATGGACTCTGCACAGTACTACTTCTCTTGTCCTGTATGTTGGGTGTAATTCTCGGTATCTGTTCTTATTCTGTATGTATAGACTCTGCACAGTACTACTTCTCTTGTCCTGTATGTCGGGTGTAATTCTCAGTATCTGTTCTTATTCTGTATGTATGGACTCTGCACAGTACTACTTCTCTTGTCCTGTATGTTGGAGACCAATACCAATACCTCTACCAGGAGGAAGAATCACCATCCCTATGTTTATATATTATACTCCTCCCAGAGGGCGGAGACTTGTTATTTTGTAGGTGGGGTTTACCCTGGAGGCAGTGGGGGAAGGGATGACCACTGAATATATGGCTCCTCCCCCCATACAAGGTTTAGTATTTTATAATTCGGCTGGCTCAGCACAATCTGCGAATGTCGATCGTTCTATAGACTGGGAAGATTTATGGGATTTGATCGACTTTTCTACAATCGCCCTGCTGGATGTTTGCTGTTCAATCAGCACCGCTGTCTACAACCCCCAACACCGATCATTTCATCCCCCCAATTCCCCATCACATGGAGTACATGAGAGACGATCGCTGACCGAACTAATACAATAACTAATATATGTGCCGCCGCAGTCCGTCTATTGTTCCCTCTTCTCTGTAATTACTGCCTGAGAGTCCTAAATTATATATGAGACATCGATCGTCACCTGACACCGATCATCACCACCGACACCCTGACCGAGTATAATATATATATATATGAGACATCGATCATCACCACCGATCATCATCACCGACACCCTGACCGAGTATAATATATATATATATGAGACATCGATCATCACCACCGATCATCACCACCGACACCCTGACCGAGTATAATATATATATATATGAGACATCGATCATCACCACCGATCATCATCACCGACACCCTGACCGAGTATAATATATATATATATGAGACATCGATCATCATCACCGATCATCATCACCGACACCCTGACCGAGTATAATATATATATATATGAGACATCGATCATCACCACCGATCATCATCACCGACACCCTGACCGAGTATAATATATATATATATGAGACATCGATCATCACCTGACACCGATCATCACCACCGACACCCTGACCGAGTATAATATATATATATATGAGACATCGATCATCACCACCGATCATCATCACCGACACCCTGACCGAGTATAATATATATATATATGAGACATCGATCATCACCACCGATCATCATCACCGACACCCTGACCGAGTATAATATATATATATATGAGACATCGATCATCACCACCGATCATCATCACCGACACCCTGACCGAGTATAATATATATATATATGAGACATCGATCATCACCACCGATCATCATCACCGACACCCTGACCGAGTATAATATATATATATATGAGACATCGATCATCACCTGACACCGATCATCATCACCGACACCCTGACCGAGTATAATATATATATATATGAGACATCGATCATCACCACCGATCATCATCACCGACACCCTGACCGAGTATAATATATATATATATGAGACATCGATCATCACCTGACACCGATCATCACCACCGACACCCTGACCGAGTATAATATATATATATATGAGACATCGATCATCACCACCGATCATCACCACCGACACCCTGACCGAGTATAATATATATATATATGAGACATCGATCATCACCTGACACCGATCATCATCACCGACACCCTGACCGAGTATAATATATATATATATGAGACATCGATCATCACCACCGATCATCATCACCGACACCCTGACCGAGTATAATATATATATATATGAGACATCGATCATCACCACCGATCATCACCACCGACACCCTGACCGAGTATAATATATATATATATGAGACATCGATCATCACCTGACACCGATCATCATCACCGACACCCTGACCGAGTATAATATATATATATATGAGACATCGATCATCACCTGACACCGATCATCACCACCGACACCCTGACCGAGTATAATATATATATATATGAGACATCGATCATCACCACCGATCATCATCACCGACACCCTGACCGAGTATAATATATATATATATGAGACATCGATCATCACCACCGATCATCACCACCGACACCCTGACCGAGTATAATATATATATATATGAGACATCGATCATCACCACCGATCATCATCACCGACACCCTGACCGAGTATAATATATATATATATGAGACATCGATCATCACCTGACACCGATCATCATCACCGACACCCTGACCGAGTATAATATATATATATATGAGACATCGATCATCACCTGACACCGATCATCATCACCGACACCCTGACCGAGTATAATATATATATATATGAGACATCGATCATCACCTGACACCGATCATCATCACCGACACCCTGACCGAGTATAATATATATATATATGAGACATCGATCATCACCACCGATCATCATCACCGACACCCTGACCGAGTATAATATATATATATATGAGACATCGATCATCACCACCGATCATCATCACCGACACCCTGACCGAGTATAATATATATATATATGAGACATCGATCATCACCACCGATCATCATCACCGACATCCTGACCGAGTATAATATATATATATATGAGACATCGATCATCACCACCGATCATCATCACCGACACCCTGACCGAGTATAATATATATATATATGAGACATCGATCATCACCTGACACCGATCATCACCACCGACACCCTGACCGAGTATAATATATATATATATGAGACATCGATCATCACCACCGATCATCATCACCGACACCCTGACCGAGTATAATATATATATATATGAGACATCGATCATCACCACCGATCATCACCACCGACACCCTGACCGAGTATAATATATATATATATGAGACATCGATCATCACCTGACACCGATCATCACCACCGACACCCTGACCGAGTATAATATATATATATATGAGACATCGATCATCACCTGACACCGATCATCACCACCGACACCCTGACCGAGTATAATATATATATATATGAGACATCGATCATCACCCGACACCGATCATCACCACCGACACCCTGACCGAGTATATATATATATATATGAGACATCGATCATCACCACCGATCATCATCACCGACACCCTGACCGAGTATAATTATATATATATATGAGACATCGATCATCACCACCGATCATCATCACCGACACCCTGACCGAGTATAATATATATATATATGAGACATCGATCATCACCACCGATCATCATCACCGACACCCTGACCGAGTATAATATATATATATATGAGACATCGATCATCACCACCGATCATCATCACCGACACCCTGACCGAGTATAATATATATATATATGAGACATCGATCATCACCACCGATCATCATCACCGACACCCTGACCGAGTATAATATATATATATATGAGACATCGATCATCACCACCGATCATCATCACCGACACCCTGACCGAGTATAATATATATATATATGAGACATCGATCATCACCACCGATCATCATCACCGACACCCTGACCGAGTATAATATATATATATATGAGACATCGATCATCACCACCGATCATCATCACCGACACCCTGACCGAGTATAATATATATATATATGAGACATCGATCATCACCACCGATCATCATCACCGACACCCTGACCGAGTATAATATATATATATATGAGACATCGATCATCACCACCGATCATCATCACCGACACCCTGACCGAGTATAATATATATATATATGAGACATCGATCATCACCACCGATCATCACCACCGACACCCTGACCGAGTATAATATATATATATATGAGACATCGATCATCACCTGACACCGATCATCACCACCGACACCCTGACCGAGTATAATATATATATATATGAGACATCGATCATCACCACCGATCATCATCACCGACACCCTGACCGAGTATAATATATATATATATGAGACATCGATCATCACCTGACACCGATCATCATCACCGACACCCTGACCGAGTATAATATATATATATATGAGACATCGATCATCACCACCGATCATCATCACCGACACCCTGACCGAGTATAATATATATATATATGAGACATCGATCATCACCACCGATCATCATCACCGACACCCTGACCGAGTTATAATATATATATATATGAGACATCGATCATCACCACCGATCATCATCACCGACATCCCTGACCGAGTATAATATATATATATATGAGACATCGATCATCACCTGACACCGATCATCACCACCGACACCCTGACCGAGTATAATATATATATATATGAGACATCGATCATCACCTGACACCGATCATCATCACCGACACCCTGACCGAGTATAATATATATATATATGAGACATCGATCATCACCTGACACCGATCATCATCACCGACACCCTGACCGAGTATAATATATATATATATGAGACATCGATCATCACCACCGATCATCATCACCGACACCCTGACCGAGTATAATATATATATATATGAGACATCGATCATCACCTGACACCGATCATCATCACCGACACCCTGACCGAGTATAATATATATATATATGAGACATCGATCATCACCACCGATCATCATCACCGACACCCTGACCGAGTATAATATATATATATATGAGACATCGATCATCACCTGACACCGATCATCATCACCGACACCCTGACCGAGTATAATATATATATATATGAGACATCGATCATCACCACCGATCATCATCACCGACACCCTGACCGAGTATAATATATATATATATGAGACATCGATCATCACCTGACACCGATCATCACCACCGACACCCTGACCGAGTATAATATATATATATATGAGACATCGATCATCACCTGACACCGATCATCACCACCGACACCCTGACCGAGTATAATATATATATATATGAGACATCGATCATCACCACCGATCATCACCACCGACACCCTGACCGAGTATAATATATATATATATGAGACATCGATCATCACCTGACACCGATCATCATCACCGACACCCTGACCGAGTATAATATATATATATATGAGACATCGATCATCACCACCGATCATCATCACCGACACCCTGACCGAGTATAATATATATATATATGAGACATCGATCATCACCACCGATCATCACCACCGACACCCTGACCGAGTATAATATATATATATATGAGACATCGATCATCACCACCGATCATCATCACCGACACCCTGACCGAGTATAATATATATATATATGAGACATCGATCATCACCACCGATCATCATCACCGACACCCTGACCGAGTATAATATATATATATATGAGACATCGATCATCACCACCGATCATCATCACCGACACCCTGACCGAGTATAATATATATATATATGAGACATCGATCATCACCTGACACCGATCATCATCACCGACACCCTGACCGAGTATAATATATATATATATGAGACATCGATCATCACCACCGATCATCATCACCGACACCCTGACCGAGTATAATATATATATATATGAGACATCGATCATCACCTGACACCGATCATCACCACCGACACCCTGACCGAGTATAATATATATATATATGAGACATCGATCATCACCTGACACCGATCATCACCACCGACACCCTGACCGAGTATAATATATATATATATGAGACATCGATCATCACCTGACACCGATCATCACCACCGACACCCTGACCGAGTATAATATATATATATATGAGACATCGATCATCACCTGACACCGATCATCATCACCGACACCCTGACCGAGTATAATATATATATATATGAGACATCGATCATCACCACCGATCATCACCACCGACACCCTGACCGAGTATAATATATATATATATGAGACATCGATCATCACCACCGATCATCACCACCGACACCCTGACCGAGTATAATATATATATATATGAGACATCGATCATCACCACCGATCATCATCACCGACATCCTGACCGAGTATAATATATATATATATGAGACATCGATCATCACCACCGATCATCACCACCGACACCCTGACCGAGTATAATATATATATATATGAGACATCGATCATCACCACCGATCATCATCACCGACACCCTGACCGAGTATAATATATATATATATGAGACATCGATCATCACCTGACACCGATCATCATCACCGACACCCTGACCGAGTATAATATATATATATATGAGACATCGATCATCACCACCGATCATCATCACCGACACCCTGACCGAGTATAATATATATATATATGAGACATCGATCATCACCACCGATCATCATCACCGACACCCTGACCGAGTATAATATATATATATATGAGACATCGATCATCACCACCGATCATCATCACCGACATCCTGACCGAGTATAATATATATATATATGAGACATCGATCATCACCACCGATCATCATCACCGACACCCTGACCGAGTATAATATATATATATATGAGACATCGATCATCACCTGACACCGATCATCACCACCGACACCCTGACCGAGTATAATATATATATATATGAGACATCGATCATCACCACCGATCATCATCACCGACACCCTGACCGAGTATAATATATATATATATGAGACATCGATCATCACCACCGATCATCACCACCGACACCCTGACCGAGTATAATATATATATATATGAGACATCGATCATCACCCACCGATCATCATCACCGACACCCTGACCGAGTATAATATATATATATATGAGACATCGATCATCACCACCGATCATCACCACCGACACCCTGACCGAGTATAATATATATATATATGAGACATCGATCATCACCACCGATCATCACCACCGACACCCTGACCGAGTATAATATATATATATATGAGACATCGATCATCACCACCGATCATCATCACCGACACCCTGACCGAGTATAATATATATATATATGAGACATCGATCATCACCACCGATCATCACCACCGACACCCTGACCGAGTATAATATATATATATATGAGACATCGATCATCACCTGACACCGATCATCACCACCGACACCCTGACCGAGTATAATATATATATATATGAGACATCGATCATCACCACCGATCATCATCACCGACACCCTGACCGAGTATAATATATATATATATGAGACATCGATCATCACCTGACACCGATCATCATCACCGACACCCTGACCGAGTATAATATATATATATATGAGACATCGATCATCACCACCGATCATCATCACCGACACCCTGACCGAGTATAATATATATATATATGAGACATCGATCATCACCACCGATCATCATCACCGACACCCTGACCGAGTATAATATATATATATATGAGACATCGATCATCACCACCGATCATCATCACCGACATCCTGACCGAGTATAATATATATATATATGAGACATCGATCATCACCTGACACCGATCATCACCACCGACACCCTGACCGAGTATAATATATATATATATGAGACATCGATCATCACCTGACACCGATCATCATCACCGACACCCTGACCGAGTATAATATATATATATATGAGACATCGATCATCACCACCGATCATCATCACCGACACCCTGACCGAGTATAATATATATATATATGAGACATCGATCATCACCACCGATCATCATCACCGACACCCTGACCGAGTATAATATATATATATATGAGACATCGATCATCACCTGACACCGATCATCACCACCGACACCCTGACCGAGTATAATATATATATATATGAGACATCGATCATCACCACCGATCATCACCACCGACACCCTGACCGAGTATAATATATATATATATGAGACATCGATCATCACCACCGATCATCATCACCGACACCCTGACCGAGTATAATATATATATATATGAGACATCGATCATCACCTGACACCGATCATCATCACCGACACCCTGACCGAGTATAATATATATATATATGAGACATCGATCATCACCACCGATCATCATCACCGACACCCTGACCGAGTATAATATATATATATATGAGACATCGATCATCACCACCGATCATCATCACCGACATCCTGACCGAGTATAATATATATATATATGAGACATCGATCATCACCACCGATCATCATCACCGACACCCTGACCGAGTATAATATATATATATATGAGACATCGATCATCACCTGACACCGATCATCACCACCGACACCCTGACCGAGTATAATATATATATATATGAGACATCGATCATCACCACCGATCATCATCACCGACACCCTGACCGAGTATAATATATATATATATGAGACATCGATCATCACCACCGATCATCACCACCGACACCCTGACCGAGTATAATATATATATATATGAGACATCGATCATCACCACCGATCATCATCACCGACACCCTGACCGAGTATAATATATATATATATGAGACATCGATCATCACCACCGATCATCACCACCGACACCCTGACCGAGTATAATATATATATATATGAGACATCGATCATCACCTGACACCGATCATCATCACCGACACCCTGACCGAGTATAATATATATATATATGAGACATCGATCATCACCTGACACCGATCATCACCACCGACACCCTGACCGAGTATAATATATATATATATGAGACATCGATCATCACCACCGATCATCACCACCGACACCCTGACCGAGTATAATATATATATATATGAGACATCGATCATCACCACCGATCATCATCACCGACACCCTGACCGAGTATAATATATATATATATGAGACATCGATCATCACCACCGATCATCATCACCGACACCCTGACCGAGTATAATATATATATATATGAGACATCGATCATCACCACCGATCATCACCACCGACACCCTGACCGAGTATAATATATATATATATGAGACATCGATCATCACCTGACACCGATCATCATCACCGACACCCTGACCGAGTATAATATATATATATATGAGACATCGATCATCACCACCGATCATCATCACCGACACCCTGACCGAGTATAATATATATATATATGAGACATCGATCATCACCTGACACCGATCATCATCACCGACACCCTGACCGAGTATAATATATATATATATGAGACATCGATCATCACCACCGATCATCATCACCGACACCCTGACCGAGTATAATATATATATATATGAGACATCGATCATCACCTGACACCGATCATCATCACCGACACCCTGACCGAGTATAATATATATATATATGAGACATCGATCATCACCACCGATCATCATCACCGACACCCTGACCGAGTATAATATATATATATATGAGACATCGATCATCACCTGACACCGATCATCACCACCGACACCCTGACCGAGTATAATATATATATATATGAGACATCGATCATCACCTGACACCGATCATCACCACCGACACCCTGACCGAGTATAATATATATATATATGAGACATCGATCATCACCTGACACCGATCATCATCACCGACACCCTGACCGAGTATATATATATATATATGAGACATCGATCATCACCTGACACCGATCATCATCACCGACACCCTGACCGAGTATAATATATATATATATGAGACATCGATCATCACCTGACACCGATCATCATCACCGACACCCTGACCGAGTATAATATATATATATATGAGACATCGATCATCACCTGACACCGATCATCACCACCGACACCCTGACCGAGTATAATATATATATATATGAGACATCGATCATCACCACCGATCATCACCACCGACACCCTGACCGAGTATAATATATATATATATGAGACATCGATCATCACCACCGATCATCATCACCGACACCCTGACCGAGTATAATATATATATATATGAGACATCGATCATCACCTGACACCGATCATCATCACCGACACCCTGACCGAGTATAATATATATATATATGAGACATCGATCATCACCACCGATCATCATCACCGACACCCTGACCGAGTATAATATATATATATATGAGACATCGATCATCACCACCGATCATCATCACCGACACCCTGACCGAGTATAATATATATATATATGAGACATCGATCATCACCACCGATCATCATCACCGACACGAGTATAATATATATATATATGTGATCATACTGACACCGATATCATCACCGACACCTGACCGAGTATAATATATATATATATG